>JAXCGZ010015124.1:20000-97500 GCA_037179515.1 Halocaridina rubra
AAGTCTAAGTGTTCCTTTATAAGAAGGAAAGTTTATAGCCTTATCTCCTCTCTCACTGACAAATCTTTCTGGGCCTTAGCCTAAGACCTCTCCAAAAACTTCTGTAACTCAAGCTTTCCCCTTCTCATTCATTTTGGTGGTTCTATAGCTTGTTCTCCCACTTACGAAGCCATTCTCTTAAGCTATCATTTTTTTGCCAACTCTTCCGTAAACAATTTCAGCGCACCTGTTCCTCAGTCTTTACCCCTCTCTAACCATATGCCCTCCCTTATCCTTTGTTCACACAAAATTTATAAAGTTCTTCGCTGGCTAAAGACGAATAAGGCAACTGGTCCTGATGGTATCCTTGCAAGGTTCCTAGAAGAGTTTCCAGATGAACTGGCTCTCATGCTTTGCAGTCTTTTTTGCTGCATTCTCTCAACCAGTATCTATCCTTTATCTTGGAAGCAGGCTCTAGTGCAACCTGTTCCTAAGAAGAGTGGCCGCTCTAATCCTTCACACCACTGGCCAATTTCCCTAATCTCTTATTTGCTAAAGATTTCAAAACTTTTCTCAATGCTCACTTCTTGAAACGTCTTGAAATTAACTCACTTCCCTCCGATCACAAGTGTGGCTCCTGCAAGGCAAGATCCACTGGTGACTCCTGTCCTACCTTACTCATGTACGAATATGGTCATCCTCGCCGAGGAGCTATGAGGAATCCTATGTTGTCGCCTTTGATATCTCTAAGGCTTTTGACAGAGTCTGGCACAAGGCTCTGTCGGACAAATTCCCTGCCTATGGCTTTACCCCTTCTCTCTGTTCTCTGATTTCCAGTTTTCTTTCTGACCATTTTATATCTGTGGTTGTTGACAGTGCAACATCTACCCCATTCCCAGTTATCAATGGTGTTCCACAGGGCTCTGTTATTTCACCTACTCTGTTTCTTCTCTTCATCAACGATCTTCTTCAGTCCCCATCTTCCTCTCTTCTTCACGCCTTTGCCGTTGTTCCTACCCTTCATTTTTCCTCTGCTTCTCCTTGACAAGCTTCATCTGCTACTCGTAATCAGTCTCATATTACTTTTTCTTCTACTCTCAACTCCTTGTAGAGGGCATCTGAGTGGGGAACCCAAAATTTAGTTAAATTCAATTCCTCCTAGACACAGTCTCTGGCTAACTCTTTATCCTCTTCTCCTCCTGATAGACCTACTGACTTCGAAACTAACGAAATTTACCCTCTTAATTCTATCAACATCTATGTATCCATATAACCTCTAACCTGTCTTGTAAGAATCACATAATCCAAATTTCTAAATCTTCATCCAAGAAATTGGGGATTCTGTTTCGTTTTCGTCATTATTTTAACTCTTTTACACTTACTGAAATTCTATAAAGGTTTTATTTGTCCCCGCTTAAAATACTCCTCGTTCATCTGGGATGCTTCTTCTTATATTTATCTCCTTGATAGGGTTGAATCTAAGGCAGTCAGACTTATTAATGACCCTTTTCTTACTTCTAATCTGGATTTTCTTTCTCTTCACCGAAAGGTATCATCCCTTTCTCTTTTCTATCGCTTCTACTTCCATCGCTGCTCTGATGTGTTGGCAAGTTGCATCCCTCCCCCTACCCCGCCAAGCGGCCTCGTCTCACAGGTACTGTGTGTAGCTTGAAGATTGGTCGGTGTAGCAACTGCTTCTTCCCATCTACCTCCAGACTCTAGAACTCTCTTCCTTCTTTTTTTCCTAATTCTTATAGCCTATCTTCCTTCAAAAAGCGGATCTATCGTCCTCTCAGGGCCTAATCCTGCCATATCTCTAGGTCCTCAGTACTTTGACTATTCTATCAATCTGTCCTTTTCCTTTGTTATCATTACCTCATCTCCGCCTTGTCCGTAACCTTTTTATTTTCATTTGTCTTCTTGTTTTCTTCGTGCCCGGGCCTTTATTGATGAGGGCAGTTTTTTTGCCTGTCCCTGGTGTCACACTCATATATATATATATATATATATATATATATATATATATATATATATATATATATATATATATATATATATATATATATATATATATATATTACTTGTAAGTATATATATGTCGATATATTATGTGTCTAGTCATGTAGTAGGTTGGCTCATGGCACCAGCCGCCCGTTGCGATACTACAGCTGAAGGTTTTTTTGAACTTAAATAGGTCTGTCCAGGACAGTTCGATGTTAAGTCTTCCTTCAGTTATGGTTCTTTTTCTATGCCTACAGCTACACTGAATATTCTTGGATATTCATCACACATCTTTTATTATCCCTCCACATCTGACAAGTCATTACACTCTCCATCTCTGTTTCTCTTTATGTATTTTTCGTGCCCAGGCCCGATGAGGGCTGTTTTATTTTATAATTTATTTTTTTTTTTGGGCCCGTCCTGGTGTCACAATCATAAAAAAAAAAGTCTTCTCTGGTACGACAGACCTATCTTAAACCCAAAACACCTTACAACCTTCTTCTCATCTCATACGATTCATAATAATTATAAAGGGTCTATCTCATACACTTTCCAAGATTTCTGCGATAAAACTATTGACTGGTACTCTCACGAGGATATAAATTCTCTTATTTGAAGATAACTCTGCCAGTGTTTGATTCCTTTCTATAGTTATTAGCTACTTTTGCAACAGCTAAGGCAGTAATACGATTATCATTGTTACGTTATAAACCTTTTCATCACCTTTGTTTACTCTTGCGGCTGAAATTGTTCGATTCATGACTTGATTTTAGTTCTGTTTCCCATTAAAATTTAAGGGATAAATACAAGAATTGGCACCTGATGTAAACAATCCTAAATGGAGTACCTACGTTCAATTTTAATCCCAAAAGAGGCACGTTCAAGAAAATAAATAATAAAAACATGTTAATTGCAAAATGCATTACCTGCCTCAATCCCACATTAAGCACCTGTGCATTGCCTCTATCCCAGATTAAGCACCTGAAATTGCCATCAGGTTGCAATTCTAGAATTGGTCCACTTTAAGTTTCCTTATGCATTCGTTTTTTAGTTCTGGGTATTTATTAATAACCATTCATCTTCCGTAAAGTATTTTGTCATTTTGTGTATTTAAATCCTTTAGAACCTAAGTGGCCGTCATGCAATAGCTCGATTGGCGTCAAGATCAATTATTCATCCGTCTATCTATTTGGAGGTATCAGGTCATATATTTATTTCTATTCCGGATTACCTTAAATGGCCTTCATACTATAGTTCTTTTGGTATAAACCAAAAATATCGACCCATCCTATGGAAATGACTTATCATTTACTTGAAATTCATTCGAAGAGAACTCAGTATTTAATATAAATTCTATGCATCTACCCATCATTTCGTTTTCTTTTTTATGGGTGTGACACCGGACAGGCAAGAAAACTGGCCTCATCAGGCCCGGACACCCTCAAACATTGAGATGAAGAAAGAGTAAAAGCTTAATGATAAAGCAGAAATAAGAGAATGATGCACAATATGAAAAGCAGGCTGAACGACTATAGTCGAAATAACGAAGACCGAAAGATACGGCTGGATTAGACCCTGAGATGATGATAGATCCGCTTTTTTGAAGGAAGATAGGTCACAAGAATTAGGACATACATAAGGAGGAAGAGTTCCAGAGTCTGGAGGTGGAAGGAAAGAAGCAGTCTCTGCACCGACCAATCAGCGAGCTACAAATCTCCACACAGTACCTGTGAGATGAGACCGCTTCGCGAGTGTAACGTGGCCTCAGCAGCAGGGGAGGAATGCATTTCTCCAAGTCACCGGAGCGGCGTTGGCAGTAGTAATGACAGAAAAGAGAGAAGCATGATGCCTAACAGCGAAGAGAAAGAGAATCCAGATTAGAAGTAAGAGAAGAGTCATTGATGAGTCTGAATGCCTTAGATTCAATTTTATCAAGGAGATAAGTATGAGAAGAAGCACCCCAGATGTGCAATAAGTATTTAAAGCAGGGGTGGATAAGACCTTTATAGATCCTAAGTAACAGAAATGAAGAAAAAAATTAATTATGAAAATGAAACAGAACCCCAATATTTTAAAGGCAGATTCAGAAATTTTGATTATGTAACTCCTCCAAGATAACAAGTTAGAGGCTATCTGGATTTTTAATATGTTAATAGAATTTAGAGGGTAAACTTCGTCAGTTTGGAAGAAACTACAGTAGGTATATGAAATTTGCATTTTTTCTCATATATTCTATATTTCATATGTTTGCAGCTCTTTCCATCACGTTTTAGTGACAACAGGAAACTCTGTATCTAAAAACTTCATATATATATATATATATATATATATATATATATATATATATATATATATATATATATATATATATATATATATATATATATATATATATATATCATCAGCAAACCAGATCAAGATCGAATAGGATTTGAAATTCAAACCATTGAATAATGTAAGACTCGGACAAATATTAGTTAAATAGTTGTATTCTAGACGGAGCTAACTAACCCTACCATTAGTAGCAAATTCAGCTTCAAAACACGGTGAGTCTCATACAGACAATCGTATAGCTAATCTCTCCAGTAGTAAAATATTAAACTCCTCAAGTACTTGGAGGTTACACGCCCATATATAGTAGCAAACTTTTTGCTGAATATATTGCATGATATTTTATATTGTCATTTGTAAAAGAAAAAATATATAGACTTTTTGAGAGAGAGAGAGAGAGAGAGAGAGAGAGAGAGAGAGAGAGAGAGAGAGAGAGAGAGAGAGAGAGAGAGAGAGAGAGAGAGAGAGAGAGATTTGGATTTTAAATGATCCTAGCGATTATTAAATGGAAATCGGATTTAATCTCCATAATCCTAATTTTCTGGAAGAGGATTCTTACTTCTTCTTACCCGTACTTCCGTTTTGGATTTCAGAAAAATCCATTGCCATGTTATTACTGTACTGCTTTCTAAGTCCCTGGCAGGAAATACCATTTCTTCTCTCTTTTTGAGGTGGTTTATTGTGTTAGAAAAATCTCATTTGGGGGATATGGGTTTTCACTTCAATTTTCTTGGAAGGGTTTTTATTTTGTTAAGTTACCGCGGAAACATAAACATGATCTTTTTGCGAAGTTGAATATATAAACAACACTTGCTCTGACTGTACTTAGAAAACTACAGTAACATTTTATTTTAGACTGATATGTGTAATAATAATTGTAGCATAGTATCCATGTGATGGTATTGACAGTCGTATGAAAGCATTATTTATTTGAACACGTTCTTTTAGAATGAATATATTTAAACACAACGATTGTAACATAATATCTACGTGATGAAACTGTAAAGGCTGAAACACTGTCTAAGAGAAGAGATGATATGTATCAGAAAATCGAATGCTTGACCAGGAGGCTGTGGATTAGGATTGTGAATTTATTTCTCATAAAAAAATAGGTAGTTATAAACTGGTACTTATATTTTACATAATATATGGTATTATGTAAAACTACCCCATCACTTTAGTTTGGAAAGATATTTCATAATCTAAAGCACTTTTAATACACCTACGTTGCATATAAAAAACAATTATTTCAAATTTCCTTCCTGCAGCGGATTTTTTTTTTCCTCATATGCTCGTTGAGCCTGTAAAATTAAACCCCCTTCTTTTACAAGAGTCAATTCTGGTGCCGTCTTAATACAGGGGCGCTCTGGCCACTTCAACAGCGGCCCCACGAGCACGGAGCCCCCACAATTGGCACTTAATCATTAATTAAATAATTAAGTAATGAATGAGAATGCAAGTTTGCTTGTTTTGGATATATATGCATAGTCAAAGAAGATGCACGTTGTAGTTTTAGTTCTAGAATTTAGGGCCATTGTTTACCATGCGAGATTATTTATTGATCAATTTCTCGAAGTTTCCTGACCTTTCCATAGGTGCCCTTCTAAATCATATTTATCAGTATTTGTTGTTGAGTATGGAGAAAACGTCCCCGATATTTTATCTTGTGTATAAATATGAGGGAACGTAAACCAAAAAAAGGGAGCAAAAATTTATTTTCCTTTAGCGAATCAAGTAAATACCTTTTGATAAGAAATGAAATGCGTTTAATTAGATCAACGGAAAGGAACAAAAGTTGCAGAAGAAAAGGTGAAAATTAGCAAATTTTCAAAATTGATATCTTGATTTAACCCAGGTGCAACGTCGTCTGCCACTAGTCCTGCTCCCTCAGACAGTATCGACTCAACATAGATCCACTCCTGCATTCATTCATCCAGTTTAAACACATACAAATAGCATTATCGTCTGATCCTGCTGCTTGAGACCTTCAACAAGAGGACGTACCCAAATTTCATGAACTATGTCATAGTATTACCACTCCACTCGCTCTCTTCCTGCAGAGTTCTATGAGTGAGTCATCAGTACCACAAGATTGGAGGTACGTGCTTGTATCTCCATTATTTAAGAAAGAATAGAAAATCAGACAAATCCAATTATAGGCCAGTCAGCCTCACTACTGTCATCTGCAATGCCATGGAGACCATAATCAGCGATCACATTTTACAGTACATGATATCAAACAACTTTCTCCCGGACTGCCAACATGGGTTCACTTAAAGTCTCTCCTTTGCTACCAAGCTTCTCTTGTGTCTTGATATTTGGACAGGCCTACTTGACGGTAATAAATCGTTCGATACTATCTTCCTTGATTTTGCTAAAGCATTCAATAGTGTACCACATAGGCGCCTGATCAGGCCACTGGAGGGCTATGATGTCAGTGGCACTGTACTAAAATGGGTAATGAGTTTTCTTGGAAAGAGGAGTCAGAGGCTAGTCATTAAAGATGAGAAGTCGTCATGGTCGAAAGTCATCTCTGGCGTACCACAGTAGTTTTATTGGCCCAATCTTGTTTATTATCTTTATCAATGACATCCCAGAAGCGGTGCAGAGATACATTCAGTTATTTGCTGATAATTCCAAAATCTTCGCCCAAGTGAACTCACTGAATGAACATGCTTGCCTTCAGTATGACCTCAAGGATCTGTTGAACTGGTCTAAACAGTGCCAACTGCTCTTTAATTCTGGTAAATACAAAGTCAAAATAATAATATGTAGGACTACTTCATGGGCTGTACCATAATACATGAGACTAATTAGAGAAGGACCTGGGGGTCATATTAGATAACTTTCTGACCTTTGACCAGTATTTTACCCAGAATGAAAGCAAAGCCAACAGAATTCTTGGAATTATCCGTGGGTCATTTAACTTCTTGGACTATAATATGATTGCGACCTCTAAAAATCACTGGTTCATCATCACCTTGAATGTTGCCATACTTTGCATATCCAGTATATGAGCATTAAGTCCTACTGATAGAGGGAATACAAAGACGGGCAACCAAGTAATTAACAGTCTTAAAGATATGCCTTACCTGGATGACTCAGAGTATCCAAACTGCCCTCATTGCACTACAGGAGAAGATAGGGCGATATGACAGAAGCCTGCAAGTACACTCACATCCTGCCTTCATTAGCCACACCCCCTTAGAGATAGATCTTATCCCAAGAGGAATTACAGGGCATGACATTAAGGTGGTACGACAGCACTGCAAGAAGAGGCGCAACAAAACTTTTCCTCCTTGAGAGTTGCAGAACACTGGAATCGACTACCTGATGACTTGGCCAATGCAGCATCACTAAATAGTTTTAAGAATAGGCTTGATAAGTTTATGGCAGATCAGAAGTTTTCTTTGGATAATATACACCAGTGCTACCACCATTCACTATATGGATAGCAGCAGTAGTGTCGACTGATAGATATTAGTAAAGAACTGCAGTGAAATGGTAACAGGATGTCGTTCTACCTACTGAAGAGGATAAGTTTAAGTACAGCATAAGTATAAATTTGTAGCAGTAAGGGAGCTTTTGATTCATGACACAGTAGTCGAGCTGTGGTGAGGGGCGGATGTGTTGACTCATGCTCTTACTGAACGAACACTTTATTATTTTTTTGCAGTTTTGAAAGTGTTACATACTGAAATGATGTGAAGAGAGTCTCGGATGTGACATAGAAGTGAAATAATCGTGAATAACATCTAGGGTGATGGAGATATTTGGATAGAAAAAGCTATATCAAATTTTAATCAGATGCCAACTGACAGGGAACCTGAAGGAAGTTGTTTGTGTATTTTGGGGTATGGACAACCATCTTGTATATATGCTATTTGACTGATATGAAACTTTAATAATTAATGTATGCCCAGGAGAGTAGTTTGGCTGTAGTTGTGAAGTAAATGGAATATATGATTACACTTTTGTTGCTTTTATGGTGTATTTGCTAACAGAAGTGAGACTTAAAGTAAAAGAGGCATGAATACATACTGGAAGTGAAGATTTCAGAATACTGAAAACGAAAAGGATATATAAAATCTCAGTTTGGTAACCAGTTGGCAAGGTACTTAAAGGAAGTCGTTTGTGTGTTTGGGATGATAGAACACCATCGAATATTTGTGCTCTTCGATTTGCATGATTCTTAAGATTTAAGTGCACACTCATACAGGTACTTTTTAATTAATAGTGAAATAAATGGAATATATAATTGTTTTTTGTTCCTTTTGTAATTATTAGCAAACAGAAGCACCCAAGTGTGATGTGAACGTAAAATGGGAGTAAATAAGGCTGGAAGTGAAGGAATTTTAGAAAAGGAAAAGCTATATCAAACCCTAGTCAGTGATGCAAGGTGTTATTCAAACTTATGGTGGAGGCTACAAGACAACACAACATCCTACCCAAAAACTCACGAGGAAACAGTAGTGGAGATAGAGGAGTCCAGCTTAAGCCACAGAGCTGGAGAAAATCTAAAGCCAGAAGCAGCACAGAAAATCAGATTATTTTCCCTGTTTGCCAAGAGATAGTTAATGAGACAGATTAGGCCAAGCAATTTGAAGTTTGTGGGATTTTGTTTCATTGCTCATGCCAAGGTCTCATAGACAGACTGCATGAAGCCTTAAGGAGAACAATGCAAATGACTAAGTAACATGGATCTTTGGACATAGCGCATGGGCCACATAAAAAAAAAAAATCATCACCAAGCTGGTCCTGGTTGTGGAAAGAATCTCAGGAATCGAGAAAGAGTTGCAGCTACTCATCCTAAAAGCAGTCACACCACAAGGGAAGAGATTAAACAATTAATTGATGTCATTCTACAGCAATACACCCTTCTGCAGCAAAGGAAGGTGACACCTGGCTCTGTGAGGTAGCCATCACCTTACCCCCATTGAGGCTGGGTATGCTGCAGTTGAGGGAAAGGCTCTGGTGGTCACCTGGTGCTTCCGCAAAGCAAAACTGTTCCTGTATGGTTGTCCAACGCTCACATTGATCATTGACCATTACTCCTTGTTGAAGCTTCTGGGGTACCAGGTCCTTACAAACAAAGTCAACCCAAGGTTATTCCACCTCAAGGAGAAGACTCTTCAGTATAAAATTACCAACTGCCACAGACATCCTCTCCAGGTACCCTGCTTTAAGGGCACCCCCGAAATTTAGAGAACAATGACTAAGAAGATGACCAAGTAGTGGCCATGATGGCGGCTACTGTGATGGCACTAAGTCAAGAAGACGGCATCATCATGGATGAGGATACACTCTTGAGCTACTTGTAGTATGAGTATTAGCAGGCAACTGACCCCTCCAAAATGTGCAGAAATTAGAGTGTCTCACCCCTTCTGCAGCGTGAGAGACAGATTAGTCATGGTCAAGGACTTTGTCAGTACACCTGCAAGCAAGCTTGAGCATGCCTTGTCATCCTGGAATCACTTTGTTACAAGTTTGAAGCCAACTTACATGCATGTCACCAAGGACTAGACTCAATGTTTAGGAGAGGGCGTCAGATAGTATATTGGCCCGGCATGGAGGGGGATCTTCAGCACCATAGGTCTATCTTCATACCCCATGACATCAACCCTCCCTCCTCTCTACCCAAATCTCTAATTAGAGCCCTGCCCTGCAAATACCCCTTCCAATAGACATTGGTGGATCTCTTCCAGCTTGGGGACACATATACCTGATGAATGCAGATAAACTCACGGGTTGGCTGGAAATTGCACAATTCCCCAGTGGTACCTCTTCCAGTAAAATCTTTACCAACCTACGAAGATTCTTCACCCAGTGAGGGGCACCGGAGCAGTTGTCAACAGACAGTGTAACTAACCTGGGGAGTGAGGAAATACCAGCCTTTCTCAAGAGATGAAGGGTTTCAATCTGTCTACCTTCTGCACACTACCCCCAGTCTAATGGTAGAGCCGAAGTCGTCATCAAGTTGGCCAAAAAGGATTCTTCACCTCAACACAGGTGCTAACGGCAGCTTGGACACAGGAAGGGCATCCAAGGCTCTACTCCAGTACCTAAATACACCTCTGCAGGGTATGCATAAGTCCCTTGCACAGCTGGCAACAGGAAAACAGATCATAGACGGTGTACCGATAGCGAGACAAAACTACAAGATCGGTAGCTACTGGCATCGAACTCTATATCAATGGGAAACTCAAATGGCCCTCGCCAGGGACATGCCTACGTTCTCCCTGAGATATGTCATATGCCACCTAGAGCCTCTGATCTTGGATTCTCAATTCAGGATAAAGGATCCCTCCTCAAAGCGGTGGGACAGAACAGAGGTCATTATGGCAGCACGCCCACATCAACAGTATATTGTCAGGTTAGATGGAAAAGGCAGGGAATCTGTAAGAAACTGCAACAACCTGCAATAAGTCGAGGCAAAGTCCCCCGGCAGATCCCTGTCAATCCATGATAGCGAAAATCAGCCAGTGCACATGCGCTCACTTCCTACCCCCCACTAACAGAATACCAGACCCAGCGGCAGTGAAAAACCCTCCACTGGCATTGGGACTATGCGTGTATGTAATTTGTTTTCTTTTTTTGCTTCAGCATTTTTATTATCGTCAAATTATGTTATTTCCTTTTTGTCAGTATTTCTTATATTTTGTGTCTTATCTGCTGCATTTGTTATTATTAACAATATTTGTTTTTTCTTGTGTCTTGAGATTATTATATATTTGCATATGTACAAGCATGAGGGAAGATGAAGGGTTGCTATTTTTTGGATGATATGTTTTCCCTAATGTACGTCCTCAAGCTTTCTGCACTTTCCTATAGGCCAATCAACAGAGGTTCAAAAAAGGGCGAATAAAGGAAAAAGTCATGAAAACTGCAATAAGTTTTATTGTCTTCGTAATAAGGTACTTAATAATATGTGAAATTTGCACCCCTCTTACGCCCCGGATTTGGCCGCCATCTTGAAAAAATGGCGGCCAAAAACAATTTTTTTTAATAATCTCACTTAGGACTCACTTTAGAGGAAAACGTGTTGATATATAAAATAATTTACATGAAGTTCCGTACAAAAAAATACTCTATACATTTTTCTAGTGCGGTGACCGGTTTTGACGTTAAAGGAGGAGCGAGAATGTGTGCACCATTTCTTTCATGACCCACATTACCTAATATAGCTTAGCAATATTTCTTGCAGGTGTGTCCTTCCTTCTTAATTCTGGCTTACGACAGACAGTGAATGCTCACTGGCTGAAATGCCCCCCTTGAACCCAACCGTCCACCCAATGTGCATATCTTAGATGAAGTTATCATTAGTCATTGCCAGACCAATTACAACTGCATATTTATAATTGTTGTTGCTCTCCTTGACAGGTTTCTTTAAGGATAGTGTGGTATACTATCTCCCATCACTCTCCTTTAATGAATTATATATTGTTCACCACAGGAATACATTGAACTCTGGTGGGGTTGATTTGTAGATTAATATGATAATACAGGTGAGTGAGAATGCAGCTTCTGGTTATTCCGTTTCATGTGCTCTTTCTCCTTCTGGAACTAGGAAATTCTCTAACATTGTATCAATGAGAACATCACAGTCCTCTTCATCAATGTTTATGTCAGAGTTTGAAAAGGACAACCCCTCGCATATAACACATATCTCAGAGTATTTTGATCCTGTCCTTCTACAGCTGCAAGTGATTGTTGTGCACCCTTTGAAGCATTTGCACGATATAATGATGAGCAACTCTGAAGGAGCAGCTTCTTTGTCTGTCATGATTAGGGCCAGTCCTTTCGCAGGCATAGTCCATCCCCAGTGTGTAGGTGGCACATCATTTCCCAGCCACTTTTGAAATTGATAATAGGTACATTATGAATGAAATCGAGCAGCAGCATCAGTAGGAGGCAAGGAAGCCAAAGAATAATTACTTTTACTCAGTGATTTATCAAAGCATTGATATTTAAAGTCACAAAAGGATTCACTTTCATTATTCCCATACAACTGAAGAATGAGAGCCATTCCTGCTTCAGCAATCTTTGCAGGTTCAGCTGATGGTTCCTTAAACATGGCAATAATTTTTTAAGATCTTCATGCTTCTCCAGCAGGTATATGAACTTCGGTTTCCCTTGTCTGTGAAAAGCAGAAATAATATTAATCTCACTAAATGCATGCAAGAAAAGGATGTTGTCCTCGATGACTGATCTATATTTCATGGAGACTGGTGCATACAGTTTGTTTTCTGTATTTCCTTTGCCTTGTTTTAAGAATTTTATGTTTCTGTTTGATCCAGCCAAAGCTGTCAGAATCACAAAAATGTCTACATCTTCTCCTACTATTGTTACTGATTCAGTCTTGGTGGATTCTTCAATAGCAGTATTAACAATTAGTGTGTCTGCATCTTTAGTAGCTTCTTTTAAAGTGCATCCCTCCATGATCAGCTTAGCGATGAGCATTGTGATGAGCCTACTCTTATTTTTCTCATTTGAAAGAAATTCACTTTGACTTGTTGTTTCTGGCATAGTTCCATCAAACATGGTGTCTCCGGTAGAACAAAGCACTCAACGAGCACGTTCAGCACATTTTGTACTTTTTCTTCTAGATTTTCTGGATACCCATCGAAGACAATGACAACATTTTTTTTGTAGGGCTTCTTTACATATTCAGCATACCTGTTCAAGATTGTTGAAAAGATCTCTCCCTGATGCCAAACAACTAGATGAATAAGAAATCCTCCATCAACTACATAAACTGTATTTCCATCAATTCCTCTGTCACTAAGAGGTGAAAATACTCCATACAGCATGGATTTTTTATATAACACATTCCTGGTTCATCAAAGAGTGACATGGGAAGTGGAGATAGTTCATACTCAAAGTTCTGTTTAAGTTGTTCTTGTGATTTCTTGGTTAATGAAATTCTTCTAAATAACATTTCAGGATCAACTGGACATGCAACATCTCTCATTCTTACTCCTCCACATGGTCCACAGTTTCACACACACTTAGGCATGAAGAAAATCAATATTCGGTACTAGGCTCCTTAAAGACGTTGTAGATTCTGGGAAGGTTTGCCATCTTGTTTGAAAAGCTTCAGCTCTTCTTTTTTTGGTATACACTTTTCTACATTTTTAATCCACTGTCAATTTTTCCCATCCTTTTAGCTGAGAATGTTTTCCATCTTTCAATTTACTGTTGTAGTCTATCCGTGTTTTCACACTTTTCTCTTTCACTCCACGAGTCACTCCCTCAGAAACATTCCCTTCACAAATGAAACATTTCCCTGATGATGACATTTTTTCCACAAAATAAGAAGTAATGGTTCTTTAACTGTCCATATTCATACACCCTGAAACAAAATGAAAAACTACAATCGATGTAAGAGTGTAAAACATCCTTCAATAAAGCATACGAGATAATTTTCCATGTCATATTACGTAACTGTGGGTATGACTCAAAAACATGCAAACATTCTCGCACCTCTACGTCAAAACTGCGCACCGCACTAGAAAAATGTATGAAGCATTTTTTGTAGTAAATTGCAATTAAATTATTTTATATATAGACAAGTTTTCCTCTAAAGTGATTTTTAAGTGAGATAATTGCAAAAATTTATATTTTGGCGTAAGAGGAGTGCAAAATTCATGTTATTAAGTACCCTATTACGTAGACAATAAAAATTATTGCAGTTTTCCATGATTTTTTTTCCTTATTCAAACCTCTATCGACTGGCCTAGTCCATGATTTTTTTTTTCCTTATTCAAACCCCTATCGACTGGCCTACTAGGAGCAGTCACGTTTCACTTGCCGCTTAATAAAGTTGAGTTCCTCTATCGCGAGTACCATTCATCCACATCCACCAATCACTCTTTGAATTTGTATTAAAACAGGATTTATCCCTTGTATGTAGTTGATCGTGATGCACTCGTGTACTGTTCTAGTTTTCTGGTAAATCAGTGGAATATATGTAGGTGTTTTGGCAATTATTTACCCCCATGCCCTCTAACAAGTTTAATGAAATACAACTCGTGCCTGAAAAAAATATTAAAATAAAAATTTTAAAATATATCAACTCGTTTGGTTACTAGAGGTGATCTTGCTTAAGTAATCGAACCAAACCTAAACATTGGTACTTTTTCACAATTGCGTCAATGTCAGTCTGGAGGCGAACATTTTTTTTTTTTTTTAATAAATATGAATTTGAAAACCTTCGGGAAATTTATGCTAACCTAACCTAAAAAAAAAAAAAACAGGAAAAATGTCGTAAAGTACATTTTGTTAGATTTGGTTAGCTTAGGTTGGCATATTTTCAGACGGTTTTCAAGGTTATATTCATTCAAAACACCTCAAAAACTTTTCGCAAAACATTATTACTTTTACCTCCAAGATTAAACTGGCGCAGTTGTAAAAAATTATCTTAAATCATTCACTACCAATTTCATAAGATTTTTTCTTTAATTCATATTGTATGGTGAAATATACATTTACCCATGGCCAATATGTTGAAGGTAGGACAATTTCTCTTTAGGTAAACTGCTCGCTAGGACAGCTGCCCCAACATAAACCTAACTTAACCAAGTTTGAAATAATATGTTCTCATTGTACTTCTTTTCATTCATTTATTTTTAATTACATAATATATAGTATTATACTTTAATGGTATCAAGGCGCAATTATCCGCCTTTGCATCATGAGTTATGGACTGCTGTATTAGGGTTATTGTCCTTGGAGCAATTGGTCTAAAGGTCAATTGTCCGAAGGGGTAATTGCCCATACCCATGCTTGAAGTACCCAATTTGTAAATAAATATACCACGATACACAGATTACAGTCTTATGAATACTCCCAGATAATAGTGAGCTTCTAGGTTTTACCCTTAGGATAGTAACTTTAGCGGATTTTCCATTTCGAAAAATATTCTGGTATATATTAAATTGATAATTGACAAAATATACACCATGTTTCTTGTTTGAGGTGACCTAACCTAACCAAACTTTATTATGACTAATGCTATTTATATATTATGTTGAACACTTACCTCGTAATAATTGTTTCTTTTATACACTATATTTCTGAACACCTTCCTCATAATAAATGTTCCTTTTATACGCCTTTTATAGTTGTATCTAGTAATGAATACTAGGAGAAGGATACATGAAAATGTAATTGCTCCATCAGCATTGTATGAAGCAGAGACTTGGAAAGAGAGAGAGGATGAGAAGGACAAGTTAAAGGTAATGGCGATGAGGTGTTTGAGAAGTATGATAGGTGTATTTAAGAAAGATAGTGAGAAATGAGGTGAGATATAGAACAGGTGTTGAGTGAAGGCTATTGAATATGTTAGAACAGATAGTGTTGAGATGGTTTGAACATATGGAAAGAACTAATTATGAACAACCAGGAAAAAGAATGCAGAAAGCAGACGTACTTGAGTAAGGCTAAAAGGAAGCCTAAAATGAGATGGATGGATGGGGTGAAAAGAGCACTGGATGCATGTGGTATATTATTATATCAGGGAAGAGATATTGCAAGAGATATGAATGAGTAGGGAAAGATTGTGCATAGTTATCATGGGCCAAAGGGATTTCTCGCCCTTGCTAGTACAGTAAAATAGGAAGGGTGATTGAGGGGGGGAGACGACATGAGATAAAGCAGTGAGGGTAAACCACCCACAGCTGCCTGACGTAACAGCAGAAGATCCTTGCAAACTTCCCCTGTGGATGACTCAAGCAGGGTGGTAGGAGGGGGATTGTGTCAGCCCTTTATCCCCAAGGAGCTAAGGGTATGTCCGGTCAATTCATCGGCAGCAAGTCACTGACATTTCACCTACATGCAATTCACCAATTAACATATTCACTGTTGGTTAAATATTAGAAATTTACAAATTCTGTAATGAGGATTAAAAAAGATTGTGCTTTCTGACCAATTGTATTTAAAATCACTCAAAATTTGTACAAACAATGCACCGATTAAGATAGTCAATGGTAATTAAGCACAAACTGTTGACATATTAGAGAAGACCCTAAATTAATCGATGCATGGAAAATAGCGCAATATTTCGAGTGCTTGAGGAGTCCATTTAGAACCCAAAATCTAGCGTTATTTGCCATGTGTTGTTTCCATGATAGTCTTCCTTACTATATTCCCTGATGGTCAAAAATAAATATTTTTAGTTTCTTTAACCTGGAAAATAATAATAATAGTTTGCAGTGACTTATCGGGTAACCAATGGAAGTGAGGTGTTTTGGGCCAATCCATGCAGTGTACTGGTAAAGTAAAAGAGGCATCAATTTAAACGTTTCAGCTGTGTCTGAGTGACTGTGCTGTATCAAAGGTTGAAGATTTTACTTGACCAAAGAAATTGTGATTCTATTTTCTTCACATCCTCAGTTATAATACCTTTTTGATGAGATGGCAGAATAGGACTTTCATTTCTCTTATATCTACTGTTTCGTATTGTTTATTTCATGCAGTCCATACTTTGGAGTTTTCTAATTGCTTATTGGCTGCATCCTGCAAAAACATCAATTAATATGGATTGAGGAAACTCAGCTGTATTTGTACCTGTTTTTGTTTTTAGGATGGGATAGGACAGGAGGGGAAAAAAAGGGAGGGGACCAAGGATACTAGGGAATTGGGGGTAAAAGCACGAAAATTAAATAAAGTAAGAGAGAAAAAAGAGAGGGGCAGACCCTCGTGCTAAGTTTTAATCTAAGAAAATCAAAAATTTGTAACACTTCAATACTCGTTGCATCATCCGTGTAATTAAAGTTGTCTGAATGATTCATTACTTTAGTGTCACTGAGATCATTCACACACCGCACTTTGTATTTTAATACTTTTCACTCCTCCCATGCCCATTCACTACTGCAGCGTCATTAAATGAGACCATTTTCCTGCGGCACTTAAGTCTTCTTGGTGTTACTTAAGCATGCAATCTACCTCATTATCTGTTGTAACTTAACAGAATTACCTTAGATTAGCTTGATTTGTTCAGGATAGGGTACAACAGCGTCCTGACCTAAGCAAACTAATCTAACCTAACCTTGTTAGATTAGGTTAGGGTAAACATACTGCAGATAGTGAGGTAGACAACATGATTAAGTAGCACCGTTTTTTTTTTCTCTCTCTCTTTTTCGTACACTTTTCACTCTTCCAATTCCCTGTCACTTCATTTTAATTTCCTATAATTACAAATTACCATTTAAGTTGGTGTTTTGTTTTGTTTTCTTTTTCTGATTTAATATTTTGAAAAGCAATTTAAAGGTAAATATGAATATAAATACTTTTATATTCAAAATCCAAATGATAAAATCCCAACTCTGAATTGCAGTTTAGAATTATCTTAAAAAGTATGCACTACGCATAAAACTAAGCCTGCATGAAAATGAATAGAGGGTTTAATGCAGAAATTTCAACTATTTAGTGTAGTAAAGTCATTTAGCCGTGTAAGTCAGTCTTGAATCCTCTATAATAAGAGAAGTAAGAATCGTTTCTCAATATTTATTTACAGTCTAGACCACCAGAAATGGAAAACTTACTGATTCAGTGTTTTTCATCTCTGATCTTTTAAGGTGATAAAGGTCATTTAAGGTTTTAGGGGATGTGCTTAATTCGGATAATAATTGGACTTCACGAAACCAGGTCAGAGAGAACCTCCTCTACCGTTTTGTTATTTATTCAGTGAGTTGAAGTCTAAAAGAGAACAAGCAAATTTATCTTAGCAGAACTCACAACATTATCAACAATAATGATGAAGAGAGCATTAACATGCTGAAAAGCAGTGAATTTTCTGTAATGGTAATCAGCTACAACATCAAGGCCCTTACGACAGCTCCTGATCAATGATTTAGCAACACTATTCATATGAGAGGTATGAGGTGTGTTAAATTTCCATTCAAATTTCGTTCCAAACTTTGAAAAATTTATCCTTAATTTTCATTTCATCTTATGATCTTCTCCACTTTCCTAGTTTTTCTTGAGCACCAACAAAATTGAGACCCCTTTCAATCAGAGACAGGGTAGGACGAATGACACGAGCACAAACAAATCTTCTCTATGCATTAAGAAAAGTCTTTAAAGACAAGGAATCACCAAGCTCCATGGAATAGTGGTGCGGTTCACTATCATAATGCTTCCTTCAGTGTTAGTGTTATGGGTTAACTTTATAGTAATAGGTCCAAAGAAATCTAGTGCAACATTACTAAACGGTGGAGTCCAAGGGTGTTCTCTAAAACTGGGAGGTTCTCCCATCTGCTGACTCAACAGACGTCTACAGCTAGATCTGCAAAAGTAACACTTAAATGCAATCTCTTTAAATAATTTGGTTCCTTCAAGCATTTAGGTCCCATGTTTATAACCAGTAGCAAGTGTATCTACAAATGAAGAATCGCTCATCAGTAACACCGGATACTTATGTTCTTCTTAGATGTGAAGTTTCTGTAGTGTGCCTTTGGCCTTCAAAAGACCAGTTCCATCTGGTTTTGGATCTAACTTGTTCATCCGCTTAAAATTAGTGTTGCCAAGTCACGAAAATTTTTCTGGTACGAAGGAAAGTGCTAGTTCTTCTTTTCATAGTTCTGAAGGAGACAAGGGCAGCTGGCATTCTTGTTGCCCTTGTTGGACAAGGAATTAGCGGCAATAAGCAGCTATGTATGTAAGTCGATTCCAATCTGAAGAAAGTGCTGTAAACCTTGCTTCAAATGACTCTTCAGCTTGAATCTGACATTACTGATTCTCCTGAGGGATTCTTTGTTGTATTCTTTGGCTATACAGCGTTCATGGCAGAATCATAAGTTGGCTCTTGGCAAGGCCAATGCTTTGAACTATCTTGAAGGGGGGCAGGTCCTTGAATCCATTCTTGAAGTTTACAGGGTTGCAAAGGTGTGGTGAGGGCATCTGCTGGATTCAGCTTTGATGGGATATAATTGAACTCGTCTGCAATCCTGGAAGAGCATCTTAAATCTTTTGAGCCCTAGCATACACAAATAGCTTAAAGGTATGAGCTGGAGAAGGACCCATGACATTTGAGCACTAACATTGCCAACAGTTTTCAAAACCAGTAACGCAATCCTTGCCACAAGGACAGTGGCAATAAGCTCAAGTCTAGAAATGAAACAGTTTTAGTGTAGCAGTAAGGGCCTTTGCAATAGCAAACGTTGAGTCTTTAGCATGGAAGTGTCACATCTCATCCAGATCACTGACCCAAGGCAGTGCTACTCATTTCACTGAATCCATGAAGTTGAGGGTCTCCAATCGATCCATTTAGTCCCAGTCTTCAGGGCAGTGAATATTTATCATTTAAACACCATCCCTTATACTTTTCAGCTGAATTCCAGTAAATGCATATCTTTGTTCTCTTAGGGGGGATATGATTGAAGTGTATAAATGGTTTAAAGGGATTAACAAGGGAGATATTAATAAAGTTTTAAAAATTCATGATCAAACCAGAACTCGTAATAATGGATTTAAGCTTGATAAATTTAGGTTCAGAAGGGAAATTGGTAAAAATTGGTTTGGTAATAGAGTAGCTGATGCATGGAACAAGCTTCCTAGTAGGATAGTAAATGCCAATACCTTAGACACCTTCAAATGTAGATTAGATAGACATATGACAGAGGTAGGGTGGGTATGAATAGGTTAGTGCTTATTAGAAAAATCATAAAAAGAAAAACAGAATAAATAAGTAGAGTAGAATAGAATAGGTTAGACATGCTGAAAATACAATTCAAAAATGGAGCTGCCTCGTGTGTGCCAGTAGGCATGTTGCAGTGTCCTCTATTCTTATGTTCTTATGTTCTTATGTGACTGATACACTGAATGGTGTTGCAGATACCAGCCCTCATCCCTGCACTCATTTGGGAGTAATTCACAAACAAATAGTTTCTTTATCTCATTGTTGTAATCTTCCAAAGGTCCCTTTTTGATAAGTCGCTTTTATTGAGTTAACATGCACATCTCTGCTTGAATTCTATTACACTCCAATGCCACATGGGACCCTAGCTTACGTGGCATCTATACAGACATGCAGCCTTCCTCATTTAAACAAAGTTTCTCTCAGTAGTGTTTATAGCTGAGATTCGGCAATTTCACTGTTTAAATATACACACAGCGTAGTTGGCTTAACCCTAACTACATCGGCTGTATAGAGCTCTTGAAGATCATCCATGTGATTCAAGAACTGGATCCTGGCTGTAAAATGTAACTTGAGCTTTGGAATGTTTCCTCCAAAAATGGTCCATCCTTAAGTACCTCTAATAACAACTGGAGGTAGCTCTGTGTTAACTGATGCCTTTACAGTTTCAAATGGCATTGAAAGATTTTGATATCATATGTTATCAGAATATAATTTTGTTTTGTAGATAATGATCCTTTGGCTACAGCAAGATGAGGATATTCATCAATCATATCTTCACCCATAGAAGGGCTATTGTGAGCTGGCTTTCTGATTTCAACTGCCACCAACTCATAGACAGTATTTCCATGTACTGGTCAAACTCGAACTGTATACCTGGCACTAGCTTTCTTTACTATATCCCCACAAACAACACCATAGGTAACATAAATGGATCTCCTGATGAGTCAAGTCCCTTCATTGTGGACAATTTCACTAATGTTGTATCAGCATCTGTTTCAAAGAAGGCCACAACTTTATGCCAGTTACCATTTGCATCTTGCATTTTTATGTAGGTTGTTGGTGAGTAATGATGGTGAAGAGCTCCTAGGGACATTGAATAAAAATTCCCTGGCAGCCCTACTGTAGAATCAGGACCTGGAGCTCCTGTCTGAGTGGAATTAGTATCCCATCCAGAAGCCACCGATGTAACACCTCCCACCTGGTTGGCACAATATCCTAGGTGACTCTCTGCTGAGACTGTTGATATAAATGCACCAGGAATCTTACATCTAGCAGCAACATCTGGAGGACAGGCCACCATGGGATGATGGAAAAGTTGACAGGTTTCACAACGTTTCTAATCGTGGTGAGAGCACCTGACTGCTTAGTGATTTACCCTGAAGCAGAATATATATCCCTTGGTATGCTGAATCATGATTTTCTTTCTTCAGTGCTTTTAGAGACAAAATCTGGACACCTTATAACAAGATGACTGAGCTGTCCTGGGCAAAATGGGTATGGATGCATGTCATTTGAAGATGTGTGAGCAGCTTCATAGGCAAGGTTGGAAGTGAAATACTGAATTGATGGAAAAGAAATTATAGACACACTATCTCCTTCAAAACTCAGACCAAAAATAGGATGTGCTCCTATCCTGGAAGAAGTATCGCAGAGAGTACAGGGTTGTTCATTATGCTCCCTAGCTTCTGTTTCTTTCCAGAGGAACTTTATCAAGCCAGTTATAGACTGTCGATCATCTTTTTGTCGCTTGTACTTGAAATGCAAATCAGGGTCAGTTTTTCATCTTGCAATTTCATTTGCCATGTATGACTTCATTTCTCGTTCTGAGCTCTCGCATTTGTCTTGCAAAGTCAGTGAGCCCATCCAAGAAAGATCTCATTTTCCTAGCTATTATTGACGTTATAGGTATAAGGGACTCGAGTTCAAGAAGGACATCTCTTATGAGAGCGGATGTTGGGACCATTTCATGAAAACATACCCAAGCTCTATTCTCGCCCTCAACATAACTACAGTCAGCTTTAATCTCTTGTACTGTTTTTGGTAATGCTCCACTATTCAAAAGTATGATGAGCTTCTCCTTATCTCCTGTAACACTCATAGATTCAAAGTGTTGATGTATATGAATTTTCCATGACTTAAAATATCTGGCAGTCCCATCCCAATGTGGACCTGAAAGTTTAGGCATCTTAATAGTCGGTCTTGAATCATTAATAACCTGTGTTTTATCCAGTCTCTTTGTAGCCTTATCAGTGAGTTTCAGTATCTCCTCTTCCTTGGAGGGAGTTTCTTTCTGGGGAATTTTTTGCATATGCAGCAGCTGAGCACCAAACTAACTGCTCTGTATGAAGTAAAGACACATGGGTGGCATTCAAATCAAGCTCCTTCATCTGCACTTCAATATTCTTTACCCACTTAGTCATTTCACCATTGTTTGAGCAGGTTAAATCATTCTTATTGAGATACACTTCCATCTGACTCAAGATATCGTGAACACTTCCGATCTGACCCATTGTTGTTGTTGTTGTTGTTTGAGGTTAAAGCCAACCTTGTGTTGGCACGGGCCCTTGTTCAAAGAACGGCCCGTAGGCGACCCATTGTCATTTCAAGCTTGCGCTTTACTTCAGAATCAG
Organism: Halocaridina rubra; assembly: GCA_037179515.1. NCBI lineage: Eukaryota > Metazoa > Arthropoda > Malacostraca > Decapoda > Atyidae > Halocaridina > Halocaridina rubra. The sequence goes on from JAXCGZ010015124.1 coordinate 42,582, forward strand.
TGAACCAGCTTTTGTCTAGCTGCTTCAGTCCACTGAATACTAGCGTCAGTTGGGCCCTGACATACAAGCTATTTTTCTTGAGTCTGTCATACTCCTTTGGCTTGGTGTCTTCCATGGCTGGCAATGTTTGACCATTTCACTAAGTTGGGCAATGACCGGACTACATGGAACCAGGCCAAAGATAACCACCTCTACTGTTTTCTTAGTTATTCAGCGAGTTTGTGAAGTCTTAAAGAGAACAAATACAATACCTTAGTAAAGTGAACTCACAACATTGGTAACAATAATGAGGAAGATGGCATTAACATGCAACAAACATAACAATAATGACCAAAGCAGCACAATTAGTATATACAGTAGCAACAGGACTGAAGAGCAATACTTACAAAGATAATCATAAATATGCATAATTAACATATAAGAAGTGAGCAAAAGTAACAATACCAACTAAGGTAGCAAATATAACACTAATCGTACTCATAATGACTAAAATAACATAATTAACACAAGTAGTAATATTAATCACAAAATTTGCAATGATAATATCAATAGTAACTATTCAGAAAAATAATTAATACTGTATTTTTAGTAGAGCAACAAATACATATGAATGGCAAGATTTTCTAATTATACAACCAAAGTAACAACTTACAAGGTCATATAGAAACTTACAATTTACTTCAACAAACTGGTGCAAATTGATTATCCAAGAATATAACAGCAAGAAATAGTCTAGAGAATTCCCTGCACGCTTCAAACACAAATTTCTTGGTCAGCAACACAGATAAGACATCCGAATGACACCAGTGTCCAAACTAGTGTTTCAAACATCTAAAAAACAAGTAAGCAAATGACAAACCAGATGTTAACAGCTGCTAGCCAATTTTCACTTCCATATAATCAGATAAGGGAAATTACTACACAACAACTTATTTACACAAAATACTTGAATAGTTTCTCTTTAACTAAATCAATATAACACATTTGGAAAGAAAAAGAATTGCTAACAAAGTTTGGGAAGACCAGTACAGTGCTCAAGCATCTCTTCTGAGAATATTAAGAAAACACACCATTTCTCTGTATTTGCATACCACCAAGCTGACTGGAAGTGAAAAATCTAATGATTACCACGCCTTACATCTTTAGCAAAGAACAAAACTGTTGGAGACTTTCTGTCAACTGTCAATTTTTTCTTTCAAAAATCCCTCTCAGATTCGCAAGTATACTGTCTAAAAATTCCGTTACACCGATTATCGTCATTCAACTCTTTCATCGTTGAAATATTGAAGCAACGACGAAAAAATTCCCTCCTGTTTCGTTTTTTCGTCAATAGATGACACTAATGATGTATGACGTCATGAGGTCACGGATTAATCAACGGATTTGTTCTACCTAATATAACTGTTTGTTTTACATTATTCTTTGCCAATTTTGAGCTGTTTTGCCTTATTAATGTATATTTTTAATCATATATGATAGATAAAGATAGTGGTGTTCATAAACATGTTATGAAGATGGAAATAATTCCTCCTCTCCTCCATCCTCCTTCCCTCAATCATCATCTGCTGCTGTTATTATGTGTACTGTAACCACTGTATATTTTTCCCTCTAATATTACAGTAATTCATTTCCTTTTCATATTCTTTTCCTTTATTGTTATTTCTAATTTATACAAGATTTCCTCAAGCTATGATGGAGTTCCATTCCTCAAGACACTTCATAACCGGATTTTATACTTAAGACAGAACACACAATTGCTGATGGGGTCGCTGGCAAGGAAGTAGAATTAAATGATAGGATTCACAAGAGTAAGGCAGATTCAGTAGCGGTTACAGAGACTAAGTTAAGTGAGAACATAAACACTGTCACAGTTTTTCATAAAGGCTTCAGAATATTAAGGGTTGAAAGCTCTGAGAGGACTGGTGGAGTGATAGCACTTCTCATAAGTGAGAGATTTTAGGTTGACAAAATAAACTTAGCTATATAAAGAAATTTCAAGGAATTTCTTGTTGCTCGCATATATACAGGGTCAGAGAGCATTATAATAGCTGTTGTGTATAACCCACCAAGGAACCAATGTAGGTAAGAAGTTTTTGAGGGAAGTCATATAGTTACTATATGAGAGATAGGAGACTTTAGTCATAGAGAGATAGATTGGCTAAATCTCGAACCACATAGTGTAGAAGACTAATTTGGGTTAACATACCTAGATAAAGTACAAGAGAATTTCCTACACCAACATGTACTGGGACCAACGAGGAGTCAAGGGTGGAGATGAGCCATCGCTGCTTGATCTAGTATTCACAGATAATGTGTTGGATATTGAAAAAATTGAGCATGAACCACCAATGGTAAAGAGTGACCACTGTAAGTTGTTGAGGCAGTATAGCATTAAAGATGTTCTGCCTGAAAGTAGAGGCACTAAGGACATGAGAAGGAACTATCCGAATGGAGATTACATCAAAATTAATGAGCTTTTTGCTGTTATTGACTGGAGGACTTTATTTAACAACAAATCTACACAGGAAATATACATCATCTTTTGTAAGGAATATTGGAAGATAGTAGATTGTTGCATACCTTACTCCAGAATAGGAGTTATTTATGCCAGAGGAATGAGTGTAAGAGAGTTAAGGAGTGGAGAGACAAATGCTGGAAAAGACATAGGAGGAGGAAAAGCATATATGCATGGCAAACTTATTACAGAACAAGAAATCATTACCTAAGTAAAAGAACAGAGGCAGAGAAAGACTATAAAAGGGCTATCATCAGGAACACTAAAGAACATTCCATACTTTTCCACAGCTTTATCAAAGGAAAACTGCTGAAGGTCAAAGAACAGGTTTTAAAGCTAAAGAGAGTGGATGAAAGCATCACCAAAGCGAATGAAGAGATCTGCGAAGAATTGAACAAGGAATTTCAGTCAGTATTTACAGCAGAAAATATCCCACCCCCTCAGATTGCAGAGATAGGAGCTCAAGGGTCAGTATTAGAGAACATCATCTTTTCATCGTGGCTCAAGCGGTAGCGTCTGCGACTCTGAGGCATCAGGTAGAGGGTTCGCACCCCGTCACGGTCTGAGGTTAGCAAGGGCATTCACTCAGGGTAAGGATTACATCTGCCAAAATAAGTCCTTTGCAAGAAGGCAACCATCCTAGCCCTTGGTAGAAAAAGGAGTCCGTGACGTAAAACCGGAACATCTTTTCAGACGCAGAGATATGTAAAGTGCTTATGGAGTTAGATGCCCATAAAGCTACAGGTCCTGATGATATATTTCCATATGTACTTAAGAAATGCACTAAATCAATATCAGCAGCATTATGTATCATATTTGAAAAGTCGCTGCAGCCTGGGGCGATTCCAAAATGTTGGAAACAAGCGAACGTGATACCTATCTTCAAAAGGGGAAGGAGGGATACAGCTCAAAATTATAGACCTGTTTCCTTGACCAGCATAGTTTGCAAAGTCAGGGAGAAACTTCTAAGTAAATGCATCTCTCTTTACTTAGAATTCTTCAACTTTATGTCAGTGAGACAACATGGCTTCAGAGAAGGTAGATCAACAGTAACAAACTTATTAGAATTTTATGATAAGGTAAGCCGAATCTTACAGGCAAGATAGAGCTGGGCAGTTTGCATATTCCTAGACTTCCAGAAGGCATTTTATATGGTCCCACATGGGAGACTTTTTAAGAAGCTGCAAGCAATGGTGAGAATAGGTGGAAATGTCTTGAAATGGATAAAAATTTACTTAGAAGGAAGGGAACAGAGAGTTAGAATAAGACACTCAGTGTATGAATGGAGAAGGGTTTGTAGTGGAGTTCCACAGGGTTTAGTTTTAGAGCCACTTTTGTTCCTTGCATATGTAAATTACCTACCAGACTCTGTAAATTCATTCATGAATATGCTTGCAGATGATGCAAATATTGTGAAGAAAGTAAGAGACGAAAACAATGGTAGAGAAATTCAGAAAGACCTAAATAGTTTACATGAGTGGCCATAAAAATAGCTAATGAAATTCAATGCTTCTAAATGTAAGGTAATGAGAATGGGTACAAGTGTGAGGAGGCCCAAGCTTGAACACTCAATAGCAGGAGCAGAACTTCAAAAGACAGAGAATGAGAGAGATCTAGGAGTAAACATACTGGCAGATTTGTCTCTGCAAATGCATATAAATGGCAAATGTATGGGTAGCTTTCAGGCACATGAACAATTAAATGTTCAGAAATATTTATGTAACCTATGTGAGGCCAAAGCCCCCTCAAGGAGTCCACACTTGAAAAAGCACATAGTTAATCTGGAGAAACTTTAAAGACATGCCCCGAAACTGGTGCCAAAAATACACAATCTCAGTTATGAGAAGGGACTTAGGGAATTAGACTCATCATCACTCGAAGTTAGAAGAATGAGGGGGAATATGGTGAAGTTTTTAAATTATTTCATGATTATGATAGAGTGGATAGGGATCGATAGTTGTATATGGTTGGCAATAGAACTAAAGGTCATAGTTTGAAGCTTCATAAGAAAACTTGTTTTCAGGATGTAAGGAAGGACTTTTTTAGAGTAAGAGTAGTTGATGATTGGAATTCGCTTAGCGAGGAGGTAGTTAATGTTAACTCAATTCATAGTTTAAAGGACAAGTATGATAAGTATCAGTAAGTACAAAAATGGAAACGACCAGGAGACGGGGAGTTACCAGCATGGGGTGTTTACCGTATTCTTTTTCTATGCCTACAGCTACACTGAATATTCTTGGATATTCATCACACATCTTTTATTATCCCTTCACATCTGACAAGTCATTACACTTTACATCTCTGTCTCTTTACTTTATGTATTCTTCGTGCCCAGGCCCGATGAGGGCTGTTTTATTATTTTTTTGGGGCCCGTCCTGGTGTCACAATCATAAAAAAAAGAAAAAAAAAGCACAATTAGGTAATTACAATTAGATACATTACACCTAAATAAGCACCTATGTCACCCGCCTATGCTAACACAATAGTAAAGTTTCTTCCTATTCCGAGCATTTCACTATCTCTAATTTCCCTTCCAAGGTGATGGCTTTCCTTTTCTCCAAAGCACCGCCATCAGAAAAGTCTGCTTTATGCTTGGGAGACAATACATGCCAAATAATATAATAAAAGAAGAAAATAATTTATGGGATATACATTGTAACCACGAAACTTTGTAGGTCGAGAACCTCATAAACTGAGGACATCCTGTATATGCATAAGTTTATGTATAACTTTTCATTTTATAAGACATTGGTGTAGTATGGCCGGTCCCTGTTACACCTTATTTACTTTACTTCTAATGGGAAAAATAGTTTCATTGTTTGTAGTTTCGTTATGAGTCACGTTTTCATGCTCCCAATCAGCGATGAACAACAGTGACCACTTTATGTTAATAAATGCATTGTTGTTCAGGGACTTGCTTGTTAGTGAATTGCCATTTGTGAATTGATGAATGAATTAAGCTCAGTATTTCACAAATGGCAATTCACTAAGAGTAGTGACTGTGAGGTATTAGCGTATGGTAAATGGATGCTGTGACACAGCCATTGTATTTGTTATATTTTTGTTTCTGTGAGTTGTTGTGTAGACGGGGGCCCCAATCTACTGCTGTTCCTAGGAGACCTATGATGCTGTTCAGACAGCCTTTTTAAGAGCAGTTTTGTTCCAGGTGATGCAGAGCTATCTCCTGAAAAATACCCATGACAGGCTGCCTGAAGACCGTCAAAGAATTTTTATATTACTCCATTAATATCCTTTACTCTCCTTCTTTGCCCTTGATGTTTAATCTTATCAGTTCACTTTTTCTGTTCACTTTTTAAACTGCTGTAACATCCATATTTTAAAGGAGGAAACACAATTGTCAAGGCCTCAGTAGCTAGGTGGAGTAAGCACTTAGATTCCACCTAGGAGGTGCAGAGTTAAACTTCTCTCGGTGGCTCAGACATTTTTTCTTCGCCACATATGTAAAGATAAGGAGGAATTGGTAGTGGCACAGCTTGTCAAATTGATCCCTATCAGCTTTGCAGGATAAGGAGGACTTGGTATTGGCATCCCTTGACAAATTGCTCACTATCAGCTTTGGAGAGTCAGTGAGTACGTAATTAGATGGGTGTGATCAGTGGTAGAATAGTAATTCCCAAACTCATACGTAAAAGAAAATGACTTGCCCCCTCCAACAGCTATCATGTAAATGATAAGAAAAAACTACCTTAAATAAGTGACCTTTTTACCAAAATAATCATATATTACATGCATTGGTATTGAAAGAAGAAAATATAATAGGTAAACATAAATTAATTTGTATTACACCCTAGTTCCACTAAACTACCGGAGAAAGCAATTAAACCACCATATAATTTGAAAGCAGCGTGAAGAATTCTCATATATTACCCTCTATTTGTCTTGATTAAAAGTGATGCAGCTCTGTTAAAGGTAGATATTTTAAGATTTCAATACTTGGACCATTTGTGATAATGTATTTCAGTTAATGCCTCATACCACATAAATATATTTCATTAATATATTTGTATCGAAGTTACCGAATTTTATTTTTTATTTTTATTATGATTTGTGTAGTAACTTTATTAGAACACCTGATTCCATTTACTGATGTTCTGTAATAAAAATAATAATAAAAATAATAATAATAATAATAATAATATAATAATAATAATAATAATAATAATAATAATAATAATAATAATAATAATAATAATAATAATAATAATAATAATAATAATAATAATACACCACTCCAAAGACCTAATGCAACTGAAGTAAGAGCTTAAAGTTGTTTCTTGTCTTTTGTGGCCTCTAGACTAACACTATTGGTGGTATTTCTCTTTAATTGCAGACGTTGAAGGAGTTCCCTGAGGAACTGAGAGGCGACATCTCCATGCACATCCACAGGGAAATCTTGTCCTTGCCTATTTTTGAGACAGCTTCACACGGCTGCCTCAAATTACTCAGCCTCCACATACGTAATAACTTTTGTGCCCCAGGGGAATACTTGGTCCATCGTGGTGATGCCCTTCAGTATATTTATTATCTTTGCAATGGATCCATGGAGGTTGTGATGGATGACATGGTGGTGGCAATATTGGGTGAGAATTTTGTGTGCTCATATATATATATATATATATATATATATATATATATATATATATATATATATATATATATATATATATATATATATATATATATATATATATATATATATATATATATATATATATATATATATATATATATATATATATATATATATATATATATATATATAAAACAGAAATTATTGTGCTTCTTACTTTCCTTTGTATTAGAATCCATCTTTCTATTAAATTCATGAAGAAGATTCTTTGCCTTGAGTCACATTGTGTATAACTATGATAAAGTTCTTATTTAAAGATTGTACACTGCATTTCATTTTTGTATCATGCTGATTCTTGTATGTATCGATCGACATGGAAGTTAAAAAATTATCTTGTTCAACTTTGCATTTTTGTAACTTCTTTTCTCCTCTTTGCTATTATATTTTTCAATTATTTTAGTGTGTATAGCATTCTTCATATCCCCATATAATGAAGAGGTACAGGGCAATAAATAATTACTTTTTATACTAAAAAAAATAGAAATTGCTTCTTTTGTATTTTTTAAGTAGATGACTTTATTGTGTTTTTGAGAATATTATTTTTATCATGATAGTGGCATCAGAGAGAGTTAAGCTGGTGGAAGTTATGGCTATAGTATTTCATTTCATTCATTTTTTTTATAGGAAAAGGAGACCTTGTGGGCAGCGATGTTGATGTTCACTTGCAAAATGGAACTGACACAGTTGTAAAGTCATCGTGCGATGTTAAAGCTTTGACATATTGTGATCTCAAATCTATCTTCATTCCTGGCCTGTTGGAAGTACTCAAGTTCTACCTGGAATATCAACAGGACTTTGCAAATGACATCAAGCATGATCTTACTTACAATCTTCGGGAAGGATATGACAATGAGGTATGTAAAAGATTCCATTGGCATGAAAGAAACAATGGAGTTATAATAAATAGATATGAAAGAATGAAGACGTATCTTATAAGGTTTATATATATTCCATATGTGAAAAGTATATTTTCAGATGCACATGTAATTTCTGCTTCAGAATGATAATTACTACATTTTAAAACCAGGGAGTATTCTTGTTCATTTTAGAGTAGTGGTCCAGTGTCCATTCTTTTCTTAAACACGATTGCGAAGTACTTTCTGATTGTGTGATAATATGTAAGTCTTAGAACATTAACAGATCAAAGTGGGAACAGTACTCAGTGTTTCTTCAAATGCAATTGTGGGATCCTTTCTTTTTTGCTCGTAATCTCCACTCTTAATGATCATCGGTAGAAATTGATAAAGGATCTTTGTTGCAATATTTATTTTTAATCCTTCCACCTTGACATGTACGTACGGTCACTTTCACTGTGATACTAACCTTTTGGAGTCCCCAAGTCATGAATGATGATGCCCTTGGTTCAAGTATGGATCACCCTGTCAGGGGAAGCATTGGTAGAGGAAAATATAATGTCTTCTTTGAGCTGTGAAGAGGGTAGGCGACTCACTGATCCCCATTTTGTCTACATTTTGATATTCAAGAGCATGATAAATGGAGGAAGAGAGGATATAAACAGATGAGATAAATACGGGGGAAATACAAAGACAATCCCTTTGCAATTTACATTTGTTTTTTTGCAATTTTCCACTCCGATGGATATGTCTGTCACCAGCATAGTAAAAGGAAAAAGGAAGATATAATAAAATAAATTTGCTGTAAAGTACATACATTTTAAACAACTGTCAATAAGATATAAATATAATGAACAAATGTGTCAATCCTACAAATCTAAAGAAGCCTGTCTCGTTATAAAAACAGTCAATAATACAATAAAGAATACCTTCAATTTCTATATCTTGAGTATGTATAGTAAAAGAAGTCTGATAGAATATAATGTGAACAAATGAATTAATACAATGGAGGTATTCTCATTATTAAACATGGGAGAAATACTTTTCATACTTCTGTAAAAAACTGAAATATGAGCACCCTCAATAGACTATCCTTCCAACATTGACTCGACCAAAGACTCCTTTTTTACACATTGTAAATGGAAAATGATGCTTCTTTTGTTGCAAAGGCTCCATAGAGGGGTTCTTGAATAAAGAAACTACCTCATAATGAATAATCATGTTTATGTGGTTTTGTATTTCCCATTCAAGCATGATCAGGGCGTGATATCTTCAGAAGATATAGCACTTGTCCCCAAGTACAGATATATGTTAAATAAAGGGGTGAATGCTGGACCTTGAATACACCATAATATCTATCTAACTATCTAAGAAGATATAAGGGATGTAAGAAACATTAGTCTCCTTCACAAGGTCTTTCTTCTTATCCTGTGAGATATCAAATAGTACAGATAAGAAAGAAATGACAGACACTTAAGAAAAACATGCAGCCCCAAATGCTAACGTTAATAAAAGAATGAGGTCCATAATAAAATATAGTTGATGGGTCTTATTATATCATATTCATAGGCCTGGCTGTAACCTTGTTCTATCAAAGTTAAGCCATGAATGAGGAAAACTGGTTGCGTGCTTGAAGTGGCAGAAATTTTCTTCACCAATAAAGAAAAGAAGCAATGACCACATTGTTTCATACTTCTTGAGAGTGAAATAATGATACAGATGTAAAATAATACTGGTAGAAGGCTTATTGAATATTGTCATAAAATTACTTCAAGTAGTACATGCATGAGAGTCGAGAGAGAAACTAGAGTCTCTCCGACGCATCATGCCTCCATCACTAACTTTTTGAAAGCCATATGTGCTAATATTCTTGTCGTCCTTATAACAGCTTTGAGAACTAAAGCTAAACTGGCTAAAATTGTGCAGTGAGAACTCATTTTCCACTAAATCTCTGAGAAGGGGAAAACCGTTTAAAAAAGAGCTCAAGGAGGAACATATTATGAGATATCACTGAATCAAGTCTTGAAGTGAGTGAGGTACTTTTGGCACAGCCGTTGGCACTGGTAATCTAGCGCCCACAATTGGGTAATCACAATTAGGTAATCACATGAATTTTGGTTCCAAACTCATTTTGCCGTCAGCCCATTTGGCGAAAGACGTTCTTGAGCTAAGATCATTTTTATAAGATAATTTTATGGGAACATAAAATACAACATATCTATTACAAATTAAACTAAGTGATAAACACATACCTTGAACCAAGGAAAACTTTTTTTTTTTAACATGGGATGAGTTTGCATTAGAGAGTTAATATCAAATTAACTAAAACAATTAAAACGAACTACAGTACATGTACTCACTCTCACCAACTACTCAGCTACTCTAAATACTGTTCTCTCAAACCCCTTGAGCTCGGTAGAATTTGCTGCGTGTGCACTTCTAAACGTGTTTCATTCTCTATTCGTCATTGTATATGTTTTTAGCTGTATACCATGATGGATGAAGAAATAATACCAAATGTGGGAGAAAAAAAAATTCCGCATAATGATTCCATGTACATCATTGACAAAGCAAGCAGCACTGATAGTGAGTTGAAATTTTGACGTTGTAAATAAGGGGATCGGTCCAAAGCAAGGCTGCATACTAAACTTGAAAAATAAATAGAAAATTGAACTGTCATATTAATGTAGCTTTTCACAACTAAAGGTGGCACTTGACAAAACAATAAATAATAATAAAGCAGCAGAGACTTTAGAGTCACTGATTGTAGTTGTTAATGAATGTTTAACATGCATATCACAAGCTAGTCTAGCCACCATTCCTAATATATTTACCTGGAGGAAAGTAATAAATAGAAAATGTACCTCTCTGATGAACGCACCACCAGTCCAACTGATTTTACTTTAATTGCAAATGAATAGTTACAGATTAGCCCATGACAAACCGTAACTTTAACCCGCATTAACCTCTCTATTCCTATAACCATAGCCCGTAGAAGGCGATAAAATGAGTTCTCTGCCCATTTCCAGAAAGTTTATTATGGGATTTATATAAATGATGACAACAGAGGGCACCAGGGAGAAAATGTTAAGAAGTATATTACACAAATTATGTCTGTAAAATTAATTCCAATATATAATGTGCAATATACTGTTATGTCACTTGTACTGTATAGACCCTGAATATTGCACTAAATGTTGTTGTTTTGATAATGCCAAATACTAACTGGAACCACATATATGTGCAAAAGTAAGGGTATATTGTATGCAGGACGCCATTATATGAAGCATTGAGTATGATAGTGATGTCAAGGATAATATGACCTCGCCTTCCCTCCAAGCACCTTGCTTGTGAATTATGGTATTTACCTCTGTCAAAGGCTCCAACTTGCAGGGCAGCTTATACTGTACATAAAACGTAAATTTCAAAACTGCTTCTTAACAATATATTGAAAACAAAAATGAGGATAGTGGAGTTTATCACTTATCGAGAAAAGATAAAAGATTTGAGAAAACTATAGGTTCATTGTTTTGACTCGATGAAATCTTCATAAAATTAGATCATAGAAATTACTAAAGTAAGAAATAAAAAAAAATTGCAATAGATAAGAAAAATACTGCATACCTATGCTGGGTATGCTCAGGTAATGAAACTTGTTGATATCCAAATACTGTATCGTATTAAATATATATAATTTAGGTTGCCATCCTCATAATCAGCTTTCATGAAGGAGATTGATATTGTAATATTTTTTCCTTCTGCAGTTTTAGTCTGTATTGGTAGAATTATAGACTATTTGAAGTAATTTAATTTATTCATCAGGTTTGATAATTTCAAATGATAATGAGGAGATTGCTGTACTCGACATGTGCAAATGAAAAAATATTATGATGTATGAACTTTTCCAATATATGAACGCATATAAAAATTAAATTCTTTTATTACTCAAAATATGGAAAAGTGGGTAAATGAGCCTCAAATGGAGTGATGTGTTGAAGACTATTCATCCTTATTAACTTTTTTCTAAAAAAAAAAAAAAATTACCATTTTTAAGGTATTTAATATGTTGTCACAGGTTTACTTTCATCTTAGTGTTTACAAAACTTGGAAGACTTCAACAGTCATCTGTAATTTGTTAAATTATATTACTCAATGTAATAATCAAATACGTACGTGTTTTAAGTAAGGCACTTTACCAATTATATTCATGTTTTGTCGAGCATATGTTCAGTGTATAAATTGCTGTATACTTGCTTGATGATGCCTGTCATGAATATCATTTATAGATATACGAAATTTTGTGTAAGTGCTTAATATTATTGTCCTGTGGAAGAGCTCTGTTTAGTGTCCTGGTGTGCTGTTGCAACAAGTCTGAGAGAGTAAGAGGGAGGATATCGGCAGCATGCCTGTGAGCACTATATGGATGTTTAACACCGAGTGAAAAGGAAAAGTTGGTCTTCTGCTAAATGGGTTGCGGCTATGACTCATCCATTCCCGATACAAGGAGAGATTGCAACCTCTTCATATAAATAGGTTTATATAATCATTTTATTTGTGTAGTATTTATATATTTATAATTGTGTATGATAATTGTGCATCGATATGCATGACAACTGAAAGGCAGTAATAATTTTATGAAAGTATGCCTAGCAAGTGGTATTAACAACATTTTAGAGGCCTGTATAGTTACTTGTTTTCCGACTTTTTCAGTACTTATAGCCTTTCCTAACGTTTATAATAAGGGAATATCAGTGACTGACTTTTAATCAGATTTTCCCATTCACTTTTTATTGCAAACTGCCAGCAGGACAATGATATAAACTCAGGGAAGAATCAATTACCGTCCATCAGTGAAGATGATGAAGAACGTGGTAGTGAAGAGGATGACAAGTCTCCTGTCTCGACATCTCCCAGATCACCTCTCCATGCTCGCAATAACACCACAAGGTTCAACTTTGCCCGGTCAGTCAATGTTGTCCTGCTTGCTTATGCCGTGCTGTCGTAGTGGTCATCCAGATTTGGTGCCGTAGATGGATTCTCTTATATAAAATAAATGTCCAAAAAGTTTAAAATCTTGCTGGAAATTTTTACATCCCAGTAGAAAAAATTTTCTCACTTCTGTTACTTGATTGCCATTTGAAAGTAATAACTAACACATTTCAATATCATACTTACAGGTTATCAATAGGTCTCTTGTAAGGATTTATTGCTAATTTTAGGACCTAAAAATATGTACATGCCTTGTAACTTAACCTGCTAAATATGTTGTTCATGATGGATTAAAAAAAAATCAATAGGAGTTAAAGCTCCTCTCCCGGCCTATTAGAAAGTTTTTCCAATAATCAGTAGGTTTTAAAAACACTTATGTAACATAAAGCTTGGGATGAAACCCATATTGTAAAGCCATGAAGTAAAAATATGTCTTACTTCTAAAAACAAATGTGGAATGAAGTGGTGTGGCATGTAGTTGTCTTTAACTCTGCTTAATTTAGTCTCAATATTATATATTCATATTTAGAACTAGTACACATAAAAAAAATGCAAAGGACACACTTAAAAGAACTGACAGGTGATATAATATTAACAGCAGTCTTATAGATTTTTTTCATATATTTTACTAAACTTCCATATAATGTTTAGACATATTTATTACACGCATATCACGGTATACTTTGATAGCAGTTAGAAATCTTTATTGCAGATATAATAACGATAACCTTGATTGACAGAGAATATGCACCTTTTACATGGCAATGAAATGACAGCAGTGGTCATTATTTGGTAGTGCCTTTTTCTTGCGTAATTAACTTTTTATACTACAAAATTCCTTTATCAAGCTCTTCTAAAAGGATTGTGGTAGTATATAATTTAAGGCTGAGTAAAATGCTTGTAAATCTTTTATTGTGCATCGCCTTCTTGCTTGAATAGTTTTGATTATTTAGTGCTTGGTTTATCCTTGGAGGTAGAGGCGTAAGAATTATCCTTATATTCCTTGCATGCAATAGCAGCCAACTAAAAGGGATATGTAAGTGAAGTATGGCAATCCCATCCTCCCCTATGTTATTTCCTTGCCCCAGAATGCCTGATATAAAAGGTGTGAATATGCATGGTATGTATAATCTCATACTTACAACTGGGTTCCATTCCTACAAATTGGTCATAAATCAGATCAATTGTAAGTTGGATCATTACATTACTAGGGAAAAGGTAGACAGGGATCACAGAGTAGGAAATACGAACAGTATATCTTCTTTGTCATATTGTTGGGTCTATATTTAACTTTTATAGCACACATTAATTCATTTCTTATTATTATTACTTATTTATAAATATTTTTACTGAGAAATAATGCTACATAGTAATAAAAGATGTAAAATATAATATGTTACACTCAGTACCTTACTCCTGGCCTTCATTCCTGAGTTCTCTCTTTTATTTTTATTTTGCTGTCTTCTCCTTTCTCGGTAGGACTTGATTTATTGTTTAAACATGACTAGTAAATTATTAAACAAAATTTCAATAATTTTCATAGTTTTATCTTTATATGTAGTTTACTCAAATAAGTTTTTGTTCGCTGTGAGACATCGAGTGACATAAGCAGTTAAATGAATGCTAGTGTATAGTGAAAACACTATCTTATGTCTAACAGTATTGGAGCTGGGGGATTAAGGTTGGATGCCCTTTCTAACACCCCATGGTGGTTTCGAACCAATGTTAGTCAGTCCCGAATTGTGTACTCTACCACTAAGCAAAAACGGCCCTGAAATGTATATTTTAATAAAAAAAAAAATATATATATATATATATATATATATATATATATATATATATATATATATATATATATATATATATATATATATATATATATATATATATATATATATATATAAGGTGCTCAGCTCGTCTGAACTAGGGAATGAAATGACCCTAAGATGTAAATGATCAGCTAGGGATATTATACAAGAAAACCTTATAAGGTTACAATATCTTACGCTGTACAGTTTGCATGCTTCACATCTTGGCTATTTTGGTAACATGATCAGAGGATATAGTTGCAGTAAACTGAGGTGCTTATCTTTTCACACCTACATTCAGGGCATTTTTAATTGTTTGTTTCTATGTCTTTCAGGGCATTATTAATTGTTTGTTTCTTTGTCTTTCAGGGCATTCTTAATTGTTTGTTTCTTTGTCTTTCAGAGCATTCTTAATTGTTTATTTCTTTGTCTTTCATGGCACTCTTAATTGTTTGTTTCTTTGTCTTAACTTCCCTGCATTTGAACAAATATTACCTTGTACCATTCATTCAACATACCACTCTTTCTTCTTTTAAAGCAATAAGCTCTTCCTTCGCAAGCTCATTCACTATCTCACTCCCTCCCCCCACACACACACACACACTGCATGAGTGGTCAGAAAAGTGGCTAATGAAATTCAATACTTCAAAATGTAAGGTAATGAGAATGGGTACAAGTGCAAGATGGCCCAAGCTTGACTACTCGGTGGCTGGAGTACAACTTCAAGAGACAGAAAATGAAAGAGATCTAGGAGTAAACATACTGGCAGATTTGTCTCCAGAAATACATATAAATGGCATAGTAAGGGCAGCATATGCATTCTTATCAAACGTAAGGGTAGCCTTCAGGCACATGGACAAGGAAATGTTCAGAAATATTTATGTAACCTATATGAGGCCAAAACTCGAATATGCAGCCCCCTTTTGGAATCCACACTTGAAAGAGCACATAGCTAAGCTTGAATAACTTCAAAGACATGCCACGAAACTGGTGCCAGAAATACGCAATCTCAGTTATGATGAGAGGCTGAGGGAATTAGACTTACCATCACTCAAAGCTAGAAGATTGAGGGGGGATATGGTGACAGTCTTTAAATTCCTTCATGGTTATGATAGAGTGGATAGGGATTGATATTTTGATATGGCAGGCTCTAGAACTAGAGGTCATAGTTTGAAGCTTCATAAGAAAACTTCTTTGCAGGATGTAAGGAAATACAGCTGAATGACAACCTAAATGAATTAGATGTTAGTTCACTGCTCTCTTCTGAGAGACACGAGATTGCAGCTTGGAAAGTCCAGATTAAGGAAATCATTGAACAGTTTAGAAAAGAGTTTCAGGAGCTGAAAATGGAACATGATGCCATGAAAACTTCCTTTGCTGATGCACTAAAGGGGAATGTGGCAGTAAAAGAGGCTGTAAAGGTGGTGGCACTGGAAAACATACAAACAGCTGACTATAAAGAGACAGTAATCGAAAAAATGAAAAACATTGTGATGCAAAAAGGCAAATCCACTGATTAAACAGGCACTTGATAAAGGGAAGACAGTGGTAACTCAGGCATAAGCGAATCCCAGGAGCCAACATGACAGGGGAGACTTGAAAAAAATAAAGCTAGGGTTGTAGACCTGACAAGAAAGCTTGGAGTAGTTTGTGGTCCTGAGGATACTGTAAACATTCACCAACTAGGCAAATATTCGAGGGAAGGAAAGCAGAGACCAACAAAAGTACCCTTTGAGAGAGGGGAAACATGTAGAGAAATATTGATGAGAAAAAAAAGTGTAAAAGACCTTCAAGAATTCAAAGAAGTATTCATTAGATGATGCAGAACACAGGAAGAGATGGGAAAGATCAAAAACTTGTTGCAAGAGGCAAAAAGGTTAAATGAGGAAAGAAATGAAGAAGAGAAGAAAAATTTTCATTTCAGAGTTCTTCCAGACAAAGGGGAGATAAAGAAGATAATGACAGAAGATAAGGGGATGGGGCCTCATTCAGACTGTTATACACAAATGCTGATGGATTAGCTGGTAAGGCAGTAGAATTAAAAGATAGGATTCACAACAGTAGGGCAGATATAGTAGCAATTACAGAGACTATGTTGAGTGAGGACATAAACAGTGTCACAGTTTTTCCTAAGGGCTTCAAAATACTAAGGGTTGAAAGATCTGATAGGACTGGTGGAGGGATAGCACTGCTCATAGGTGAAAAGATTCAAGTTGAATAAATAAACTTTGCTATGGAAAGTGAGCTCAAGGAATTTCTTGTTGATCGCATAAATACTGGGTTAGAGAGCATTATAATAACTGTTGTATATAACCCACCAAGTAACCAAAATAGGCTTGAAGTTTATGAGGAAAGTCATATAGGTACTATTGAAGTCATAAACTCAGTTGTTAACATGGCATGGGAGAGAAAATGTTGGATTTTGATTATGGGAGATTTTAATCATAAAGAGATAGATTGGATAAATCTTGACCCACATAGTAGTGAGGACTCATTCGGGGCAAGATTCCTAGATTGTGTACATGGGAATTTCCTACACCAACATGTAATGGAGCCAACGAGGGCCAGGGGTGGAGATGAGCCATCACTACTTGATCTAGTATTCACAGATAATGTTTTGGATATTGAAAAAATTTAGTATGAACCACCAATTGAAAAGAGTGACCACTGTGTGTTGTTGATGGAGTATATCATTGAAGATATTCTGCCTGAGAGTAGAGGCACTGAGGACATGAGGAGGAACTATCTGAAAGGAGATTACATCAAAATTAATGAGCTTTATGCAGTTATTGACTGGAGAACCTTATTTTACAACAAAACTGTACAAGAAATGTATAACATCTTTTGTGAGAAATATGGGAAGATAGTAGATTGCTGCATACCTGTCACCAAAGTAGGTGTAATTCATGCCAGAGAAAAATGGTTCGATAATGAGTGTAAAAGAGCTAAGGAGTGGAGAAACAAATGCTGGAAAAGGTATAGGAGGAGAAAAAACATAAATGCCTGGCAAACCTACAAAAGAGCAAGAAATGACTACCTAAGTAAAACAAGAGAGACTATGAGAGGGACATCACCAGGAAGGCTAAAGAAAATCCCAAGCTTTTCCACGGCTTTATCAGAGGAAAACTGAAGGTAAAAGAACAGGTTTTAAGGCTTAAGAGAGCGGATTGAAGCATCACTGAGACGGATGAAGAGATCTGCAAAGAATTGAACAAGGAGTTTCAGTCAGTATTTACAGTAGAAAATACCCCACCCCTCAGATTGCAGAGATAGAAGCTCAAGGGCCAGTATTAGAGAACATCAACCTTACAGCCACAGAGGTATACAAAGCGCTGATGGAGTTAGATGTTCATAAACCTACAGGTCCTGATGATATATCCCCTCATGTACTTAAAATATTCACAAACTCAATATCAGTGGCACTAAGTATCATATTTAAAACGTCACTGGAGTCAGGGGAGATTCCAAGATGCTGGAAACAAGCTAACGTGATACCTATCTTCAAAAAGGGAAGAAGGGATACGGCTCAAAACTATAGACCAGTTTCCCTGACCAGCATAGTTTGCAAAGTTATGGAGAAACTACTGAGGAAACATATCTCTCTTCACTTGGAATCCTTCAAATATTTGTCAGTGAGGCAACATGGCTTCAGAGAAGGTAGATCAACAGTAACAAACTTATTAGAATTTTATGATGAGGTAAGCCGAATCTTACAGAAAAGAGAGGGCTGGGCAGATTGCATATTCCTAGACTTCCAGAAAGCGTTTTACACTGTTCCACGTGGGAGACTTAATAGGAAGCTGCAAGCAATGGCTAGAATAGGTGGAAATGTCTTGGAATGGATAAAAACTTTCTTAGAAGGAAGGGAACAGAGGGTTAGAGTAAGACACTCAGTGACTGAATGGAGAAGAGTTAGTAGTGGAGTTCCACAGGGTTCAGTTTTAGGGCCACTTTTGTTCCTTGTATATGTAAATGACCTACCAGAGTCTGTAAATTCATTCATGAATATGTTTGCAGATGATGCAAAGATTGTGAAGAAAGTAAAAAACGAAAACAATGGTAGAGAACTTCAGGAGGATCTAAATAATCTGCATGAGTGGTCAGAAAAGTGGCTAATGAAATTCAATACTTCAAAATGTAAGGTAATGAGAATGGGTACAAGTGCGAAGGCCCAAGCTTGACTACTTGGTGGCTGGAGTACAACTTCAAGAGACTGAAAATGAGAGAGATCTAGGAGTAAACATACTGGCAGATTTGTCTCCAGAAATACATATAAATGGCATAGTAAGGGCAGCATATGCATTCTTATCAAATGTAAGGGTAGCCTTCAGGCACATGGACAAGGAAATGTTCAGAAATATTTATGTAACCTATGTGAGGCCAAAACTCGAATATGCAGCCCCCTTTTGGAATCCGCACTTGAAAAAGCACATAGCTAAGCTTGAAAAAGTTCAAAGACATGCCACGAAACTGGTGCCAGAAATACGCAGTCTCAGTTATGATGAGAGGCTGAGGGAATTAGACTTACCATCACTCAAAGCTAGAAGAGTGAGGGGGGATATGGTGACAGTCTTTAAATTCCTTCATGGTTATGATAGAGTGGATAGGGATAGATATTTTGATATGGCTGGCTCTAGAACTAAAGGTCATAGTTTGAAGCTTCGTAAGAAAACTTCTTTGCAGGATGTAAGGAAATACTTTTTCAGTGTAAGAGTAGTTGATAATTGGAATTCGCTAAGCGAGGAGGTAGTTAATGCTATCGCAATCCATAGTTTTAAGGACAGGTATGATAAGTATCACTAAGTATAAAATGGAACCGATCAGGAGACGGGAAGATACGAGCTTTGGGCTCTTTCCCGTAAACACAGTTAGGTAAATATTCGAGGGTAGGAAAGCCGAGACCAACAAAAGTAACCTTTGAGAGAGGGGAAACATGTAGGGAAATATTGTTGAGAAAAAAAAGTCTAAAAGACCTTCAAGAATTCAAAGAAGTGTTCATTAGACGATACAGAACACAGGAAGAGATGGGAAAGATCAAAAACTTGTTGCAAGAGGCAAGAAGGTTAAATGATGAAAGAAATGAAGAAGAGAAGAAAAATTTTCATTAAAGAGTTCTTCCAGACAAAGGGGAGATAAAGAAGATAATGACAGAAGATCATGGGATGGGGCCTCATTAAGATTGTTATACACAAATGCTGATGGATTAGCTGGTAAGGCAGTAGAATTAAAAGATAGGATTCACAACAGTAAGGCAGATATAGTAGCAATTACAGAGACTAAGTTGAGTGAGGACATAAACAGTGTCACAGTTTTCCCTAAGGGCTTCAGAATACTAAGGGTTGAAAGATCTGAGAGGACTGGTGGAGGGATAGCACTGCTCATAAGTGAAAGGATTCAAGTTGAAGAAATAAACTTGGCTATAGAAAGTGAGTTCAAGGAATTTCTTGTTGCTCGCATAAATCGTGGGTCAGAGAGCATTATAATAACTGTTGTATACAACCCACCAAGGAACCAAAATAGGCTTGAAGTTTATGAGGAAAGTCATATAGGTACTATTGAAGTCATAAACTCAGTTGTTAACATGGCATGGGAAAAAAAATGTAGGATTTTGATTATGGGAGACTTTAATCATAAAGAGATAGATTGGATAAATCTTGACCCACACAGTGGTGAGGACTCATTCGGGGCAAGATTCCTAGATTGCCTACAAGGGAATTTCTTACACCAACATGTAATGGAACCAACAAGGGCCAGGGGTGGGGATGAGCCATCACTACTTGATCTAGTGTTCACAGATAATGTGTTGGATATTGAAAAAATTTAGTATGAACCACCAATTGGAAAGAGTGACCACTGTGTGTTGTTGATGGAGTATATCATTGAAGATATTCTTCCTGAGAGTAGAGGCACTGAGGACATGAGGAGGAACTATCCGAAAGGAGATTACATCAATATGAATGAGCTTTTTGCAGTTATTGACTGGAGAACCTTATTTTACAACAAATCTGTACAAGAAATGTATGACATCTTTTGTGAGAAATATGGGAAGATAGTAGATTGCTGCATACCTGTCACCAAAGTAGGTGTAATTCATGCCAGAGAGAAATGGTTCGATAATGGGTGTAAAAGAGCTAAGGAGTGGAGAGACAAATGCTGGAAAAGGTATAGGAGGAGAAAAAACATAAATGCCTGGCAAACCTACAAAAGAGCAAGAAATGACTACCTAAGTAAAAGGAGAGAGGCAGAGAGAGACTATGAGAGGGACATCACCAGGAAGGCTAAAGAAAATCCCAAGCTTTTCCACAGCTTTATCAGAGGAAAACTGAAGGTAAAAGAACAAGTTTTAAGGCTAAAGCGAGCGGATGGAAGCATCACTGAGACGGATGAAGAGATCTGCAAAGAATTGAACAAGGAGTTTCAGTCAGTATTTACAGTAGAAAATACCCCACCCCCTCAGATTGCAGTGATAGAAGCTCAAGGGCCGGTATTAGAGAACATCAACCTTACAGCCACAGAGGTATGCAAAGCGCTGATGGATTTAGATGTTCATAAAGCTACAGGTCCTGATGACATATCCCCTCATGTGCTTAAAAAATGCGCAAACACAATATCAGTGGCACTAAGTATCATATTTAAGGAGTCACTGGAGTCGGGGGAGATTCCAAGATGCTGGAAACAAGCAAATGTGATACCTATCTTCAAAAAGGGAAGGAGGGATACGGCTCTGAACTATAGACCAGTTTCCTTAACCAGCATAGTTTGCAAAGTTATGGAGAAACTACTAAGGAAACATATCTCTCTTCACTTGGAATCCTTCAACTTTTTGTCAGTGAGGCAACATGGCTTCAGAGAAGGTAGATCAACAGTAACAAACTTATTAGAATTTTATGATGAGGTAAGCCAAATCTTACAGGAAAGAGAGGGCTGGGCAGATTGCATATTCCTAGACTTCCAGAAAGCGTTTGACACTGTTCCACATGGCAGACTTATTAGGAAGCTGCAATCAATGGCTAGAATAGGTGGAAATGTTTTGGAATGGATAAAAACTTACTTAGAAGGAAGGGAACAGAGGGTTAGAGTAAGACACTCAGTGTCTGAGTGGAGAAGAGTTAGTAGTGGAGTTCCACAGGGTTCAGTTTTAGGGCCACTTTTGTTCCTTGTATATGTAAATGACCTACCAGAGTCTGTAAATTCATTCATGAATATGTTTGCAGATGATGCAAAGATTGTGAAGAAAGTAAAAAACGAAAACAATGGTAGAGAACTTCAGGAGGATCTAAATAATCTGCATGAGTGGTCAGAAAAGTAGCTAATGAAATTCAGTACTTCAAAATGTAAGGTAATGAGAATGGGTACAAGTGCAAGAAGGCCCAAGCTTGACTACTCGGTGGCTGGAGTACAACTTCAAGAGACAGAAAATGAGAGAGATCTAGGAGTAAACATATTGGCAGATTTGTCTCCAGAAATACATATAAATGGCATAGTAAGGGCAGCATATGCATTCTTATCAAATGTAAGGGTAGCCTTCAGGCACATGGACAAGGAAATGTTCAGAAATATTTATGTAACCTATGTGAGGCCAAAACTCGAATATGCAGCCCCCTTTTGGAATCCGCACTTGAAAAAGCACATAGCTAAGCTTGAAAAAGTTCAAAGACATGCCACGAAACTGGTGCCAGAAATACGCAATCTCAGTTATGATGAGAGGCTGAGGGAATTAGACTTACCATCACTCGAAGCTAGAAGAGTGAGGGGGGGATATGGTGACAGTCTTTAAATTCCTTCATGGTTATGATAGAGTGGATAGGGATCGATATTTTGATATGGCTGGCTCTAGAACTAGAGGTCATAGTTTGAAGCTTCGTAAGAAAACTTCTTTGCAGGATGTAAGGAAATACTTTTTCAGTGTAAGAGTAGTTGATAATTGGAATTCGCTAAGTGAGGAGGTAGTTAATGCTATCTCAATCCATAGTTTTAAGGACAGGTATGATAAGTATCACTAAGTATAAAATGGAACCGACCAGGAGACGGGAAGATACGAGCTTTGGATTCTCTCCCGTAAACACAATTAGGTAATCACAATTAGGTAATCACACACAACAGGAATAAGAACAGATACTATAAGTATCTCTCGAATTTTCCATGTGTTTTAAAGTGAACCAGCATAAGCAAGGATATATTCAACGTAACTTGTGATAACAGTCTGCAGCGTTTTGTGAGTAGGAAAAAAAATCGTTTAGTATGAGATACTCGACTTAAAATTCCAAAAGAATTTCTTTGAGGAAATTTTAAGAGAGGAAAGAAGACGACAGTCAAGAAGGAAAACAGTAGAAGAGATGCCAGTATCGGCTGCCATCGAATTCCTCATGTTTTGTGTGAATCGGAGGAACTTTTATTGCCAGTGATTAACTTAATTCTATGATTCCATATCTTGTTCAAAAAAATATCCTTCCCATAATGGTTAGCTTAGTAGTCAGAATATAATATGAAGAAAGTACAAAAGAAGTTGTCAGTATATGTTGAGTTTAGGTGCCAAGTAGCTCATTGTTGTAATTTTTCTCTTTTTATTATTTTTTTCGTATAAAGCGAATTAGTTTTTTATTGCTCACTTGTGATTAAGTTGATCCTGTGATTCCATATTTTGCTTAAGAATTGACATACCTTTTTCTTCTGAAATTATCAATTTACAAAATAAGAATAAATAATAAAAAAAACTGTTCAAAGCATCAACTGTTTTTTCTCAGTTCATGTTTAAGCTTTTCTTCATATAAGTTATTACTATTACCAATGTCAAACTTTAAGTTAGGATGTGTGTTACCAGGAAAATAGTTATCTGAAAAAATTAACTGAATTACTATTCATAAAAAGATAAATTTGTGTAAGGTTAAATAAATTCTTTTTTGGATTGTATGAGACTCAAACACTAAGATGAAATCATCTCTGTCTCTAACCCCCTCTCCAGTGGTCAGTGGAGGGATGGTAGAGGATCCCCAGGGGTGGTGGGAGAGGCAGGAGCTCATAGGAATATAAAACAAATAGTCAGGGACCTTTTGACTTTTGTTGCAAACCTAGTTGATAATCAGAATATGGCTAGAGAAATGAAAGAGGGCTATGAAAGTAATTTATAAGTAAATGTAACTCTTAATAGAGATTATAACAAATTTGGAGGAGAGCAACAAGGCACAAGGGAAAGAAAGGAAAGAACTACAAAAAGTAATAAAAAAGCTGGAAGGAGAAAAGAAAGAACTAGAAGTCAGGATTTATAGATAAGAAGATAATAGTAAACAGTTAAGTTACAGCCTAAATTAATTAAATATTAGTTCATTGCTATCTTCTGAGAGAGATGACTTTGCAGCTTGAAATGTCCAGATTAAGGAAAACATAGAGCAATTTAGAAAAGATTTTGAGGAAGTGAATATAGAACATGAGGGCATCTCAAGATCTATTGCAGATGTAGTAAGCAATGTGTGGCACTAAAAGAGGCAATGAGGGAGGTAGTACTGGATGTAAATACTGTTGACTACAAAGAAAGAGTAATTGAAAAAATGAAAGCTGTTGTGATTGAAGGCGCTAATCCACTAATCCAACATGCACGTGATAATGAGAAGTCAGTGAGAATCTATGGCATAAGTGAATTCCAGGAGTCAATTTGAACATAATAAAACTAGGGTTATAGATCTGATAAGGAAGCTTGGAATACTATATGGTCTGGAGAATATTGTAAACATTCACTAACTTGGTAAATATTTGGGGAAAGAGAAGCAAGAATAATGAAAGTAACCTTTGAGAGAGGTGATGCATGCAGATAGTTATTGATGAGGGCAAACAACCTAAAAAACCATCAGGAATTCAGAAAAGTGTTCATTAGACCATATAGAACACCGGCAGAAACAAAAAGATTCAAAAACTTGTTGCAAAAAGCTGGAAAGTTTAATGGGGAAAGAAGTGAAGATAAGGCAATTTTTTGTTTGAGGGTTCTTCCAGCCAAAGATAATGCTGGGAGATCAGGGGATACAGACTCATTAAAATTTCTGTACACAAATGCTGATGGGGTAGCTGGTAAGGTAGTAGAATTAAAGGATAGGATTCACAACAGTAAGGCAGATATAGTAGTTACAGAGACTAAGTTAAGTGAGGACATAAAAATTGTCACAGTTTAAGGGTTGAAAGATCTCAGAGAACTAGTGGAGGAATAGCATTCCTCATAAGTGAAAGGTTTCAAGGTGGAGAAATAAACTTTTCTGTAGAAAGTGAGTTCAGGGAATTTCTTGTTGGTCACATAAATACTTGTTCAGAGAGCATTATAATAAGTATCGTATATAACCCACCAAGGAATCAACAAAGGCTAGAGATTTATGAGGAAAGTTATGTATGTACTATCGAAGTTATGAACTCAGTTGTTAACATCACATGGGACAGAAATGTAGGAATTTGATTATGGGAGATTTAAATCAGAAAGATATAGATTGGAATAACATTGACCCACACAGTGGGAAGGAGTTAACTGGAGCAAGATTCCTAGATTTTGTACAGGGAAATTTTCCACACCAACGAGCACTAAAACCAACAAGGGCAATGGGAGGGAATGAGCCATCACTGCTTGATCTAGTATTCATAGATAATGAGTTGGATACTGAAAAAATTGACTATGAACCATCAATTTGAAAAAGTGACCACTGTATGTTGTTGATGAAGTATATCATCAAACAACTTCTGCCTGAAAGTAGCGGCACTGAGAAGGGCATGCGTAGGAACTATCCTAAAGGAGATTACAACAAAATTAACTATCTTTTTGCAGTTATTGACTGGATGACCTTATTTTACAACAAATCTGTACAATAGATGTAGGAAATTTTTGTCAGGAATATTGGAAGATAGTTACTTGTTGCAAGCCATCTACCAAAATAGGAATTGGTCAGGCCATTATTGTCAGGAATATGGGAAGATAGTTACATGTTGCAAACCATCCACCAATATAGGAATTGTTCAGGCCAGAGAGAAATGGTTCAATAATGAGCATAAGACAGCTAAGGAGTGGAGAAATAAATGATGGAATAGGTATAGGAGAAGAAAATATAAAAATACCTGGCAGACTTACAAATGAGCAAGAAATGATTACCCAAATAAAAGAAGAAAGGCAGAGTGATATTTTGAAAGAGATATTACCAGGAAGGCTAAAGAATATCCCAAACTTTTCCATAGCTTTGTCAGAGGAATATTGAAGGTCAAAGAACAGGTTTTAAACAGATGAAGAAATCTGTGAAGAATTAAACAAGGAGTTCCAATCAGTATTTACAGTACAAAGCACTCCACCCTCTCAGATTGCAGAGATATAAATTAATGGGCAAGAATTAGAGGACATCAACTTTTCAGCTGCAGAAGTATGCAAAGCATTGATGGAATTAGATGCCTATAAAGCTAAAGATCCTGATGACATATCCCTTTACATACTCAAGATATGCACTAAACCAATATCGGTGGTGCTATGTATCATATTTGAAAAGGTGGTGGAATGTGGGAAAATTCCAAATTGCTGGAAACAATCAAAATCTTTACCTGTCTTCAAAACGGGAAGGAGAGCTACAACTCTAAACTATTGGCCTGTTTCCTTGACCACCATAGTTTGCAAAGTTATGGAGAAACTACTAAAACACACATCTCTCTTCACTTGAAATCCTTAACTTTTTTGTTTATGAAACAACATGGCTTAAGAGAAGGCATACTAAGAGTAACAAACTTTTTAGAAGTTTATGATAAGATAAGCTAGATCTTACTAGAAAGAGAGGGCTAGGTGGATTCCATATTCTTAGATTTCCAAAAAGGCATTAGATTCAATCCCATTTGGGAGACTTACCAAGAAGCTGTAAGTAATGGCAAGAATAGGTGGAATTGTCTTGGAGTAGATAAAAACTTACTTAGAAGGAGGGGAACAGAGGATCAGAGTAAGACACTCAGTGTCCGATTTGATAAGAATTAATAGTGGGGTTCCACAGGGTTCAGTCTTAGGGTCATTTTTGTTTCTTGTATGTGTAAATGACCTACCAGTATCAGTAAACTCATTTTTTAATATGTTTGTAGATGGTGCAAAGATTGTGAAGTAAGTAAAAGGTGAGAACAGTAGTAGAGAACTTAAGAAGACCTAAATAATTTGCATAAGTGGTCAGATAAATGGCTTATGAAATTCAATACTTCAGAATATAGGGTAATGAGAATGGGTACAAAAACGGTATTGGATACTCAGTGGAGGTGTAGAACTTCAAGAGTCGGAGAATGAGAGAGATCTGGGTGTAAACATATTGGCAGATTTGTCTCTGAAAATGCATATAAATGGCATAGTATGAGAAGCATATGCTTTCTTAGCAAATGTAAGGATAGCCTTCAGACATGGACAAGTAAATGTTCAGAAATATTTATGAAACTTATGTGAGGCAAAAGCTTGAATATACAGTACCCTTTTGGAATCTGCAATTGAAAAAGCTTATAAATAAGCTGGAAAAAGTTCAGACATTCTACAAAACTGGCGCCAGAAATACGCAATCTTAGCTATGCAGAGAGGCTGGGTATGGTGACGGTTTTTAAATTCCTTCATTGTTTTGGTAGAGTGGATAGGGATCAATATTTTGCTAAGGCGGGCTCTAGAACTAAAGGTCATAGTTTGAAGCTATGGTGACAGTTTTTAAATTCCTTCGTGGTTTTGGCAGAGTGGATAGGGATCGATATTTTGCTAAGGCGGGCTCCAGAGCTAAAAGTCATAGTTTGAAGCTTAGTAAGAAAAATTATTTGCTAGATGTAAGGAAGTACTTTTTAGTGTAAGAATAGTTGATGATTGGAATATGCTAAGTGAGGAAGTAGTTAATGCTAACTCAATTCATAAGTTTAAGTACAAATATGCGTCAAATCATTGAGTATAACAATGGAAACGACCAGGAGACCAAGAGTTGTGAGCTGAGGGTTCTATCCAGTAAGCACAATTAGGAAATTAAAAGCAGTAGTAGTAGTAGTAGTAGTACTTACAATTACTTATTATAACAGTTATAATTATAATAAAAAGAATTATTAATATTATTATTATTATTATTATTATTATTATTATTATTATTATTATTATTATTATTAGTATTGTTATTATTATTATACAGGGTGCTTCTATATATTTGATACAATTTGTGATATATATACCACAAAAACTACATAGTTTAGGCTAATGAAACTGAACAGGCTTCATGTTGAACAATATAAGATCATTCCTACTAACCTGAATGAGAAATTTTAAAGGTATGTAGATTTTGGGAATAATTTCACAAATTTTCAATACGTGCACCATGGCTGAGACACCACATGTCAAGTCGGTAGTCCAGCCCCTGCTAAACACGTTGCAGCATGTCTTGGGTTACAGAGTCCAGTTCTGCAGTGATTCTCTGTTTTAGTTCCTACTAATTTGCAGGAAGATGGGGGACATATACCAGTTTCTTCACATAATTTCAGAGAGAAGAATTGCAAGGTGTCAGATAGGTGAACATAGTAGCCATTTTAACAACACCATGTCTACATAACTAGCAGGCCTGAGACACCTTCCTGGCAAAATCTATTGGAGTTAAGCTCATACATTGAGTTTCAATGACTTGGAACCCTGTCCTGTTGAGAAATGAAGTCTTCATTCATATTTGCACTGAGCTCATCTATTAGCCAGTTCGAAGCATTTGCAAAAAAACATTGCAGGTCACATTTCCCTCAAAGGAAAACAGGCCATGAAGATAATTCTTGGAGATGGCAAAGAACACATTCACTTTTGATGAGTGCCTCCCATACTCAAATGTGGTCTGGGGATTTTCGTTGCCCCAAATGCGAGCATTATTCTCATTGACTTTGCCATGCGTATGAAATGTGGCTTCATCACTGAAAACAAGACACTCAATGAACTCCTCTCCTTCAAGTTTCTCTTGTATATCAACATGGAATTCTTTGCACTTTCACTCGTTTCTGCCTTTAAGGTTTGAATATCTACAGCTTGTAGGGTTTCATTAGCAAGCATTTCCTCAGAACACTCCAAACTGTTGTTGGGGGAATCTGGTTCCCAGACTTGCTCCTCTCGTGGACTTCTTGGGACTTAGCAAGAGTTTATCACAAACCTACTCGACCATCTCTTCCCGTGTCGGTGGTCATTTAGATCTTTTTGCCCTGCACAGACAGCCTGGCTCTTTCCATTTTTTGTGCCTGTCTAAATCTGCATTGCAGCTGTTGCATTTTTTCTGAATTCTCTCACAAATGCACATTGCTCAGTCTTGTTTGAGCATACTCCAACGCATAAATTGCCTTTTCTTATCCAGTCAATGGCATTTCGATATCTGAAAGGATATCATAAATCATTAAATATAATATTTTGACCCATTTTTACACATGTTGCTAATATTTGAGGTCATTTGAACGAGAATTGGCAAAATGTTTAGATTGCAAAAAGATATCAAATTTTTTGAAGTAATCTGTATAATTTTAGTGTTATTATTATTACTATGCTGTACATTATTATTATCTATTTTCTCCCATGATTAGTGACTATATCAACTATGTATTGGCTGGTTTTAAATGACTGTGAGACATTGATGGATACATTCTGTACTATCACATATACAGTAATCCCTCTCTATATTGCGACTCACCTTCCGCGAATTCAGTGCATCACGAGTTTTTATGGCAAGCATATGTGTTTTATATCTTAGATTTTCTGGGTATATCGCGGGAATTCACGATATGTGAATATATTAAAATTTCCAGTATTTTCATTATTTTATTGATAAAAAAAAAAGTATTTCCTAGCCTAAGAATAATAAAACAGTAAAAAATAGTAAAAAACATAAATTTAAACATGTAACTCACAGTATTGCACCATACAAAATACGATACCGGTATCGGCATCTGGGAAAACGCAAAGGGTCACACCTGCGTGAGATAAGTACACGGGATACTATTGGCTGATGGGTGGGAGACAACGAATCACAGAATTGTGTTCTGTATCCTGGGGTCTGATTGGCTTTTTGATTGAAGCTTGATTCCTCCAGCATCTTCCATTGTCTCGCTTCACCAGTTCAGTTACTCATGTGTGAGCCTTTCGCGTTGTGCCTCTTAATACATTATGCTTGTGTTTTTTTTGAAACTTTTGCTTTATTGCAACCCCTGCAATGCCGCCCAAGCATCCTTCATCTTCTAAGCTTCTGGTAGTGAGCCTAAGCGGCAAAGGAAGATGTTAACCATAGCAGATAAGGTAAAACTGTTGGATATGCCGAAGGAACGAAGAAGTTCTCGGCTGTCGGCCGCCATTTCGGCATCGATGAATCTACTGTTCGCTACATCATCCTGCAGCAGTGGGACGATGATATGGTTCGTTCGGTGCACTTCTGCAATATTATTGACGATGCCATGACTCCTTACAAGACCATCTTTGCATAAAAGAAGAAACAGTGACAGCAACTCCCCATTACCATGTTCTGCTCTCGTAAAAAGCAGCCGTAAAGCTGTCATAGGCTGTGCAATATGTAAACGTCATCATCACGTCATTCACGGTAAGCTTACCTATCACGTTCATATAGCTTTACGCTTGCGCGCTGTTATTTATGGTAAACTTACCTTTCACACTCATATAAACTTACACTTGCGCGCTGTTATTGATAAAGTAAAGGGTGAGTTGTTAACAGTGCAGGGAGGGTTTATAAAGGTAAAAATAAATGTAAAATACCTGTAATAAATATGGTGCTGCTACTTCACAGATTTTCACTATCGCGAGTGGTCCCGGAAGGTAACACTCGCAATAAATGAGGGATTACTGTACACCTATATTTTTATTATTATTATTATTATTATTATTATTATTATTATTATTATTATTATTATTATTATTATTATAATTCCCTTATACAGTGTTATTATTTATTACCATATCCCATAACTAGTGAATATATCTACTACTTTTTGACTAATCATACATGGCTCTGTTACATTGATAAATTCTCTCTCTCTCTCTCTCTCTCTCTCTCTCTCTCTCTCTCTCTCTCTCTCTCTCTCGCTCTCTCTCTCTCTCTCTCTCTCTCTCTCTCTCTCTCTCTCTCTCTCTCTCTCTCTCTCTCTCTCTCTCTCTCGCTCTCTCTCTCTCTCTCTCTCTCTCTCTCTCTCTCTCTCTCTCGCTCTCTCTCTCTCTCCTCTCTCTCTCTCTCTCTCTCTCTCTCTCTCTCTCTTCCTCTCTCTCTCTCTCTCTCTCTCTCTCCTCTCTCTCTCTCTCTCTCTCTCTCTCTCTCTCTCTCTCTCTCCTCTCTCTCTCTCTCTCTCTCTCTCTCTCTCTCTCTCTCTCTCTCTCTCTCTCTCTCTCTCTCTCTCCTCTCTCTCTCTCTCTCTCTCTCTCTCTCTCTCTCTCTCTCTCTCTCTCTCTGATCCCGTTTTCCTCACTATACATTTTCATACAGTACAAAAAGGTATTGTATTCTTTGGTAATCTATTGTATATTTAAAATTTACCCAGCTTTTTCTTTGATATGGCGAGAAAATCAATAAATATTCTTGGTCTCTTTCTTTAAAATCAGATTGTTGTAAGTCATGCACATTGTAAGTTGCAGACCCTGTCTTAATCTCTCACATTTTTTTTTTTTGGCTACCCTGTTTTAATTTTTTTTATGTTGAACAAATTTATCACTTAACTGTATAGTACAATTACAATTATTCCTATTACTGAAACATTTTAGAATATGTGTTGTTTAAAATATATATAATTTCTCTTCATCATTACCATAACTTTCTAGCATAGGCACTTGGAAAGTATTTGGAAATACATATAATGTATTGGAGATAATCAATATATTAGGAATAGAAACCATATGAAAAGAAAATAATGAAAAGATGTTCCAATTTTTGCCCTACATATAACAAAGTGGTTTATAATATTATTTGCCGAGTTGGTTTAATTAAAGAATTTAGTACTGATTTAAAAAAAAATTCAACATCTTAGGGTCAGTTATTGGTATTTTTTTTTTTAATCACGAAAATTAGAGTGTTTTTAAAAAGCTAAGTGGACTTAATGCATGTAATGTACTTCCTTAAAAGTACTTGATGCATGAATTATGTAGTCTTTATTCATATTAGAATAATGCTACAAGAAATGCAGATGCACCTCTGAATGCTGTTATCCTTATATGTAGCTTAGAACTTGTATATCATATCTAGCCTGAAATTAAATGAAGCTGATTTGGAATTAGTTATAAAATCTTGGCGTACATGATTTTCATCATCCTTTATTAGATGAAGCTGATCTAGAATTAGTTATAAAATCTTGGCCTACTTGCTATTCATCAATCTTTATTGATCTGCATCCAATGGTAGCCCGAATGATACAGTACTCACCTAAGAATTTGCTGCATAGATGACCTAGACTGCTTCATAAAGCTTCTCTTTGCAAAGCACTTTGTGATTGGAAAAGGAAAGTGGCATTCTTAATGTTGTAGCCCGTGGAAACTCACTAGGATCATTGAGTACACCATTAGATGTATGGCATCAATAGCAATAGAGTGCCTTCAGTCGTTTTTAGCTTTACAGCTGATAAAAGATTATCCATTTTGGTTATTTACATGAAATTTTGCAATATAAGCATGTAGCCCGAAAGGCAAGCATGTTTACAAAGTGTTCCTTGGTGTGATTTTGTAGTAATAACTGTATGCGTATTTAAAGTGTTCATACGTGCAGAAAATATATTTTCAGCAAATACAATATATTACTTTCATGTAAATGTTGCATCATGAATTTTCCATACATGTTAGTGTTCCATATTATTATGATTGTATTAGTAAATAGCACTTTCAGTGGAATTGTTCAGTATAATCCGTACACAACGCTATAGTTATGGTACATTACATTAATAATCCTCGTTTTATGTGTCACTATTAATCCCCATTATGGGGGTGGACACATTTCAGCAGGGGAATTAAGTCTGGATAACCCTCCTAATACTCCCCGGTGAGCTCAATTGTGAGTGTCACCTCCCTAGTCAAGTATTCTGCCATCACTATTCAAAATGACACGTGAAATATATTGGTGAGACGTGTAAATACAGTAGATTAAATGAAATATTTACAAAAATTTAAGGTTTCACAATTTATTCTTTTATTTTAGTGATCTTCATTGAAATAAAGGGGTCAGTAGTAAATTACTAATTTGGAATATAAAAGGATATGATTACTCATGTGGATGAAAAATATATGAGCACTAATTAATGTACTGTTATTATAGTTTTGTTGAAGTGATGAGTACATTTTCTTTAATATGAAAAGCAGTTGCTGTTTTTTTTTTATAATCTAATGCATACCATGTAAAAAGGTTATTTAATATACGAGTTTCAGAAAATCAGTAAAGTACAAGTCTTCATAATTACGTTAAAAAAATTATATATGCTAAAGTTTAGTTTGTTATGCATATAAGTAAATATTAATCCTTTCAGTTTATTATCAGTATCTGACTTATTCCCTTCTTTTTAATCTGGCTTCTAGGATAAATCCTTATAAAGCACTCTTTTATGCATACGAGTTTTCCATCAGAGTTCGTTATGACATTGAGGATTTCTAATTTGTGTAGTAAAGAATATTTCTTTTAGCAATTTCATTCTCATGATGATTTACATTTTTTTTTATTCCTTCAAGGCAGCTGCTGCTGCATGATATTTTTAAGTTACATTTTTTTACGAAGTAGTCATACTAAATTCAAATAACCTTGAGAATGGCAGTTAATTATATTTTACATTTCCAGAAATGAAGAAGAGATTGGTAGTCCTCGATGGGGTAATCGAAGTAGAGAACGGAGCGGTGGTACACCATCACGAAGTGCTCTTAAGACATTGTCACCCACTCGCATTCACCATCGATCATCAGATGAGCTTCGTGGTGATGAACAGGCCAAGGTTCAGCTAGAGAAACTTGATACACAAGTTAACAATCTCCATTCAGATGTCAGTGGTCTCACACAAGAGGTAAGTTTGAAGTGAAATAGGTTTTCAATACGTAATCAAATTGTTTGCAATTTTAAATCTAGATTTTCAGTAGGATGTGTTAAACACTAACTTGCAAGAGTGTGTTCCTTTCTCTCTGAGGAAGGGTCACCATTCTTATCATTGAAGTAATCAGGTTTAAGACTATTCTCTCTTATACTCACACACATATTCCCTTCTCGTGTCAGAGTCAAGAGGGTGGTCATAAGCAAGGAAAGAAAAAAAGATAATAATGTTATTCATCTGCATCTCTCTGTTCTTACTTATAAGCTTTCATACAAGACCAAGCTCATACATCAGTAATATTAGCAATTATTACTTGTGAGTCTGACAGGGGACTGCGATAGTGCAGTGATTAGAGTACTGGACTTGGGAAATGACCATCCCTTGTTCAAGCCCATTAAAAGTATAAAAAAAGTCATCCAGCCTGAATTCCCCTACTTCACCTTGTCTGTGTCTATCCCCATTCCAGTGGGTATAATAGAGACACAGAAGGGCAAATAACAATAACTTGAAAATCGGACACTTAGCAAATCCATAGATACATTCTTAATTTATGATTTCTCTCCTCAAACTGTAAGGTTGAGGAGGAGCCCTTCCACCCCCTCTTCTGATTACAAGCATGCTTTAAAAAAATCCTCTTGAGGAGTAAAGTTACATTTCTACATTCAGTCTCATAATCTGTTGTGGTTTGTCATCACCTGTAGTGGCTCTTCATAGATGAAGAGCCATCTATGGCCTTGCACATTACAGCATTCAGTATATCGATAGTAGAATGCAAGGTATGTCCTAGAGAAAATAGTGTAACAATCTGCTATAAAAAGCTACCCTTTGCACAAGACTATTGAAAAGGAATAGAACTAGGGAAGTCATTACAGATGGTAAGCCAAGTCCTCCAGCATGTTTGTCATGTTTAAATGCACCAGAAACTGGGTCAAAAGAAATGGCACCTTCTCCACCAAGTCTGCTAATCCAAGGATGAGTAATAACCTACTAAGAGAGCTAAAGGGAAGCAGTAATCAGTAAAAAATAATCTTTGTTAGCAATCTTATATTCATATAATATAGATCATATAGGAATTGCTAATATATATCATATTAAATATAGGTATATTATATTTAGAAGTAACAAAGACAACCAATATATTCTCGGGAGCAACACATTACAGCAGCTTTTAGCTCAATACCCGAAAGTATACCAACTAGTAGTATATGCATTGCTGACAAAGGACTAACACTGAGGTACTGAAAAGACAGAACATAAAATTCAGTATCTTAATATAAATATTGCTAGGTTATTCTTCCTTATGATACAGTATGGAATCCTGTTTAATATAGTGAGAAAAGCTGTGATTTTTAAACACTTCATGTTTTCTTTTACGAACATTATAAGCAATACATGAATTTTTACAATTTTCATATGTTTTTAGGTGAGATCAGCATTACAGCTTCTTCAGTCTATTAGTCATAACATTGGAGGAAACGAAAACATCAGTGGTAGCCGCAGTGGCCATGGAGGTGGAGGAGGAAGCTGCTATACTGTTGCTAGTAGTGACGGAGGTCGAATGAGGGGTGGCATTGCTGGAGGTAGTACTACAGGAGATGTACCCAATTGTTACATGGATGTGACTAGACTGACACCATTGTGCAGGTCATCTCCAAGCGTATTTGTTACTTGTGGGGATACAAAATCTGCTCATTCTCCATCCCGTCATCGCACCAAACATGTCTCAACACAAACTGATCTTCCTATAGATGTCCCAGTAGCAGTGTTAGAAGCATTTGTTCTGGCTCATCGCTCTAGAGTTTTACAGCTACTAGGCATTGAAGAAGAAACAGATGGTTCTCCAAGTAAAGCTCAGATTGAAAATAATTACACTAATCCTTCCACATTGCCACCCACAACGTCCATCTCTCAGACAAGTGATGGCCACACTTGTATTGTCATTGCCGGAAGTAACAGTAATAGCAGCTCAGGAAGTCCAGCATCCACACCTGATATGGAAGAAGTTCCATACTTAACAATGAAGTCAGAGGATTCTGATTTGATAAGAAGATCAAACCCTTCAATATCAATACAGGAGGTTTCCCCAACAACAGCAGGCGACAGTAGAAATAATAACAACAACAAAAGTGGAAATGAAACTGTTGAGACTTACCAGTTAACTAATATTCAAAATTGGCATCCAAGTCCTCCTAAAATTAAAAGCATCATATCCGCTTCCCATAGTGTTGGAAGCCTTAAAGACATTCTTCATAGTGTAAACATGAAAAATAGATCCTTAAATTCTACCCTTACCCATCAACCAAGCAACCCAATACCTCTCATCCCAAATGATGAATCAAATGATGATCAGTCTATGGTTCATTCTGACTGTTCTTCACACTGTCCACCATCTAATCTCCTATGCTTCTCTGAAATAAATCACACAATGACTCGCAGCTCTTCCATGCCAGCTACTTCTCTTAAGTTAGCTGCTAGTCCAGCAAACACTTCCTTAAAAACACTACATTCAGAAAAAAACACAGATTCTGATTTACAAACTCCTGTAGTATTGCCTGAGAGAGAGTTATTGCCCAGTACCACTGAAATAAGTGACACAAGTAAAAAATCGACGTATGTCACAGACTTCTAGCTATGGTTCAGAGGTTGATAATTATCCTACTAAATATATATATGTGCATGTGTGTGTGCGCGTGTGTATGCATGCGTGAGTGTGCGTGTGCACATGCATGTGAGTGCGTGCATGTATGCATGCGTGCATGTGTATGAGTGGGGTGCAAGCTCGTACATTTAAGATTTATCTATAATCATTGCTATTTCTATAGTCAGCTGCACATTTTTTGTTTACTTTAAGCACCTACTTTGATAAATTTATCTTTAGAATACTGTACAGTACTCGTAATTGTTTGGGGAAAAGCAGAAATTTTTAAAAAGTGATAGCTTGAGCTTCAATCATCAAATTTTATTTGAGATTTTATATGACTAAGCAATGCTTAACATTATAAAACTGCAAAGCCATTTCTTATTTAAGATATATACAGTATATATATATATATATATATATATATATATATATATATATATATATATATATATATATATATATATATATATATATATATATATATATATATATATATATATATATATATATATATATATATATATATATATATATATATATATATATATATATATATATATATATATATATATATATATATATATATATATATATATTTACAGGGGATCCTCATCTTACGTCAGAGCTCTGTTCCTGGAGACCTGACGTAGCCCAATTTTCAGCGTAAGTTGGAATACACCTGAATAGGAACTTAGATCACCCACCTTCCAACGCTGTAGTAAAGTTCATAATCTAAGACATATATGCAGGACAGTATTGCTTACTTTTTCTCCTGTTGTTGGCTTGCGCACTGGAAGGGGCGTTGGAAGGAAGAGAGAGACAGGCTTATTGGGAGGAGGAAGCTAGAGAGACTGGGGCAGGTGAATCTGGAGAGGAAGCTGCGGTAGAAGGTACAGGATCTGTTGCTGGCTCTACCTTCTTGAGAAATGTTTGAGGCAAGTCTAGAAGGATGCCATGTTCTTCTCTTCCCAAATTTCTTTGTAACACCGCAGGAAATCCATGACCCCTCTGGTGATATTAGTGTACCTGGCAGTGCTGGGGTCCTCAGCCTCAAACTTTGCCAGCCCTTCCTCTGTCAGGGCAAAACCTTATTCCATGCCCTTGCTTGTAAATCATTTGGGCTCTGGGCTTGGCATTTCTCCCTCCTCTTCTATCAACTACTTCTGAATGAGGTCCTCGGCAGATAACTCCTCTTTATGAAATTCCAGCAGCCCAGTTACATCATCAGCCCCCTCCTCCTACTTAATCTCTTTACTCAGGCAACAACGTTCTTGGTGATAGCCTTAACTGTCTCCACAAAGCCATGGAAGTCATTCACAAACTGGGGACACAGTTTCTTCCATACCCCATTCAAGTTTGTCTACCTAACTTCCTCCCAAGAATCAGCAATATTCTTGACAACCTGACGAATATTGTAAGACTCCCAAAACTTCTTGAAAGTCAAGTTCTTGTCTTTCTCAGATGCCCTCAGAGCCATAGCAATTGTCCTTCAAAGGTAGTAGGCCTTGAAAGAGGCAATGACACCCAGATCCATTGGCTGTAACAGGGCATTGTAATTAGGTGGAAGGAAAACATCCTTGATATACTGTTCAACACCAGCAACATCTTAAAGGGCAGACCCTTGGCAGCAAGTACCTCTCCACTTGTGGCACAAAATGATTGCTGAACTAGTCCTCGAAAATCTGAAGAGTTACCCAAGCCTTCTTGTTGGACTTCCAGATGACAGGCAGTTGACCCTTTCAAAGGCCTTTGAGTCCCCTTGGATTTTCTCCCAAGTAAACAGGCAAGGGCTTCAGTTTGAAGTCTCCAGCAGCATTAGCCCCCAAAAGTAAAGTCAATCTCTCTTTTCTTACTTTATTGCCTGGTGCTGTCTCTTCCTCCTTGGCAATGTACGTACAACTTGGCATACACTTCCAGAACAAACCAGACTTATCCACGTTAAACATTTGTTCAGCACTGTAACCCCCCGCCCTTATTATCTCAGTCAATGCACTAGGAAAATCACTTGCTGCTTTCTCATCACCACTAGCAGCTTCACCTTGCACCTTAAGATTATGAAAATTAGCACAAGCCTTAAACCAAATAAACCAAATCCTACTAGCCACAAACTCTTCACTCTCTCTCTGTTCCCAATTTTCCAGTGTCATGGCATAAAACATTCTTTTTAGCTTTTTCCTAAATCAACAGGAGGCTCACTGGGATATGCCATTGATGCTGGTCATTCAGCCAAAGCACTAATAACCTCCATTTCGATCATTAGGCCACTACGCTTCTTAGCATTCACAGTGGATTTCATAGGAGCAGAACCTTTCACATGTTCGTGGATGCGATTTTTATCCTCAATAATCTTCGCTAAGTTTAAACGGCTTAACCCCAGTGAGCAGCCAAGTTTGATATCAGTTTCTCCCTTTTGGAAGCATTCTACTATATCTAATTTAACGTCAGTAGTGATGGTTTTCCTTTTCTTCAGAGCACTGCCATCAGAAGAATCTCCAGTATGCTTGAGAGGCATAGTACAGGTCAGTAATTATCGCAAACACAAGCGAGATGAGTCAATATGGTGTACGAGCGGGAACTAAGCGACTCTTCTTCCTCGGTCTAATGCTTTGTGATGACATATTCTCTTGCCATGCTCAACAAACTTTTCCGCATGATCGTATTTATGACTATGTATTTGGTAATTTTGTAAATAAATTCAACCTAGATCCTTCACATAACCAAATACATAAGAAAATAAATGAATAATACCATGAATTTGATATACACGCATACAACATTGCTGTGTGACAATGTATTTGTCTGCAACGCTCAACAAACTGTTCGGCATGGAGATCGTATTTACGACTATGTATTGGGTAATTTTGTAAATAAATTCAGACTTGGTCCTTCACATACCCAAATACATAAACAGATAAATAAATAAAACCATTAACTTGATCTGTATGTACACAAAAAAGCTGCATGACAATGTATTCTTCTGCCACGCTCAACAAACTATTCACCATGCATAGTTTGTATATACAAAACAAACCACGTAGGTCCAAAAATTATATATTAATAACATATGGTAGATACATTGTAACGAAGAAACATCATAAATCGGGGACATTGTAAACCGAGGACCCCCTGTGTATATATATATATATATATATATATATATATATATATATATATATATATATATATATATATATATATATATATATATATATATATATATATATATATATATACAGGGGCCCTCCACAGAACGTCGTTTCATATAACGTTGTTTTGATTTTACGTCGGAGGCAAATAGATAATTAATAAAGTATTAATAAATTTATTTTTCTACCTACCTGGCTGGTACGCCTAAAGTTTGCGAGTGCGGCAGATGAATGCACAGCTAGCAAGACAGCTGTATTCATATTAATCAAATTAACGGTGTTATTTATTTATTTGTTTATATATTTGGTTATATTGAGAGATTATATTTAATTTAAAAAAAAAACAGTTATAACTACAATTTTATTTGAAATACAAACGAATACACAGCTAGCAGCACAGCTGTATTCATATATATCTAGTTAATAGCTTTATTTATTTATTTGTTTATATATTTGGTTATATTGAAGGATTATATTGAATTTAAAATAAAAAACAATCACATAGCTGTAAATACGATTTTATTCAAAATACACACAAAAAATACAGGAAGCAGTACAGCTGTATTCGTATTTATCATGTTAATGGCTTTATTTATTTATTTGTGTGTATATTTGTTTATATTGTAGGATTATATTGAATTTTAAAAAATATACCAAAGACATAGCCGTTAATATGATTTTATTTGAAATAATGTGTTGAGCTTCGGGTAAGAATCCGGCATCATGCAGCATTTGAAGAAGTAGAAGACAAAGCACAGCTGAGTTTACTCTCACCAGCCATATTGTGTCTCATTTTCATTTGCTCTCTCATTCGTTTCGCTTGTTACTGATATTACTATGTCTCCCAAGCATAGTGGTGATAGTTATGATGGCAGTGCTACGAAGAAAAGAAAAGCTCTCACCATGGAAATAAATGTTGAAATAGTAAAACACTTGCCTAAGGGAGTGAAAGTGAAGAGTTTGTGGCCAGTAGGGGTTGCTTTTAAGAGTCATGCTAACTTGCATAACCTAAGGGTGCAAGGTGAAGCTGCTAGTTAGTGGTGATGAGAAAGCAGCAAAGAGTTTCCCAGTTTGGTAGCAGAAATAATTAGGGACGGGGTTACCAATCCTTGCAGTGCCCCTTCCAGTGTGCAAGCCGACAACATGAGTGACAAACAAACAAGCATTATTTACATTTTTTACAATTGCTATTCTTTTACAAAACTAAGTGCACACCTATAATTAGACATGTAATTGAATGAATAAGTAGGAGGGTAATACATACACTTACAGTGAACATAAATATAGCTAACAAGTGAACAAATAATAATAATAATAATAATAATAATAATAATAATAATAATAATAATAATAATAATAATAATAATAATAATAATAATAACAACAATAATGATAACAATAGTAGTAATACTAAAATTAATGCTTTAATATATTTATATTTAGTATACTGTATATGTAGTGTAGTTTTACTATATCTTACAATGAGAACTTAGATTATTTCTATAGATTATATACTGTATGTTCTTTTACCTCTCCAGACCCACCTCCCCCAGTCTCCTCAAACCTAGGTTCGAATTATAAGTGTGTTCCGACTTAAGTCAAAATCCACTTTAAGTCAGCTGTCAGGAACAGAACCCTGACGTAAAGTAGTAACCCCTTTATAGTGTGCGTGTATATATATATATATATATATATATATATATATATATATATATATATATATATATATATATATATATATATATATATATATATATATATATATATATATATATATATATATATATATATATATATATATATATATATATATATATATATATATATATATATATAT
Source organism: Halocaridina rubra (assembly GCA_037179515.1). Classification (NCBI taxonomy): domain Eukaryota; kingdom Metazoa; phylum Arthropoda; class Malacostraca; order Decapoda; family Atyidae; genus Halocaridina; species Halocaridina rubra. The sequence continues at coordinate 84,043 of JAXCGZ010015124.1, forward strand.
ATATATATATATATATATATATATATATATATATATATATATATATATATATATATTCAAATACCAATCTACCTCTTTTGTAATTGTTAACTTATAACTTTTGCACTCTCTTGACACAATTATATACATAACATAATAATTCAGAATATCTTAAAAACTAAAGTGGAATGAGTACAATACATGTACTGTAGTTTGAATATGGCTAAAACAATGAGGCAGCATTGCGGGTTAGTGAGTGAAGAGAATGTTGGAATGCCTCATGTCATTCAATTTTTATTGTACACCTGTCAAAGCAACATCTAGTGTTGCTACACATATTGCTTTCACTGCAGTCATGCATTGTGCCACAATTTTGTTTTATTGTCATGTGAAATATTGCCTAAAAATTAAATGCTAAAACAAGTGATCAAAAGTCTAATTATGGTGGTGTTAAATTTACAGCAAAAATTCGAGGTTTTAAACCTGTTGAATATGATGTCAACATCCTGAGTGGCTCATATATGGGGGGAAATATAAGTCTAGCATTTACTCAGTATAGCAAAAGAAAATAATTCGTAATAATAATAGTGTTTCACCTGCAGCATCAAAAGAGGATTCTCAAGTTCTTGACATAGCACTTGTGAAAACTGAGAAAGCACTAATCATGTGATTAGAAAATATGTTGCAAGAGTACATCCCTGTTAATGAATATACCTTGTGTGAAAGGGTGTTCAAACTATACTAAATTTCAATGAAGGTACAAGCACATTGACAACAAAGCAGTTTAAAGCTAAGAAGGGATGGCTGCATAGTTTCTAAAGTGACATAACCTGAAAGTTTTGAAATACACGGGAGAAGCAGCACTGGTTGACTCAGAGGCAGCAGAAGCATTTTGTGAATATCTCCAAAAAATTATTGCGGAAGAATTCTAAAATCCCAATTGAAGTTCAATTCTTGTCTCAGAATGTTGTCTCTAGCACAACGGCTTGATCAAGGCATCATAATACACATAAGGCGATGTATGCCTGCCTAACCTTTGCCAGCATTTATACTGCACTTGATGCTCACCCAGAGAGTAGCATAACAGAATTGAGGAAGGACTAAGCAATCACAGATGCAGTGGAATTATTGTTAAAGCTAGAAACTCCCTAAAGCCAGAGACAGTCCAGTACCTGCTGGAAGCTAGTATGAAGTGCATGTAGTTGTATGACTTCAAAGGGTTCATTACAATAGATGACAAATTTAGGCAGATTGTGCAGGTGACCAGAGAAGTTGGTAGGGAAGGCTTCACTGACGTGATCAAGGAAGACGTCAAAAAACACATCGGCGAGCGCCAAAAAATTCTTAATGATGCCGACATCAAGATAATGGTGCAATTTTCAGCAGAAGATAAACTTAGGAAACTGTTTCAGCTAAAAGTATGAAACCAGAGCTTTACATAAGGCCCAAGAATTATAAGATATTGTGAAGATGTTGGACCTTTCAATGGAATGAAGCATACCTGTCACCTAGAGGTTCACAGCTACCTTGAACCACTGCAACAAATCATTGAAGAAGCCAAGATAAAAAGGAAGCAGCATCCTCTAACTATTTTTCCTATGCCAAAATGAGCAACTGTGAAATCTCCTTTCACTTCAGATTATCCTTAGCTATCAATCTCAACAGCATCTGGCTTTGTGCCAACATACTTCATGCAGAGATGATATAGACAATCCTTCTGGCATGTCATCGGAAAGTTTAATGGACACTGATCTTTTATCTTTTAGCCACAGTGCCACTTACCATGTCATGTCATTCAAGTGGCACTGTAGACTATCTTCATTGTCAACATTATCATCTATTTATCTCATGAGAGGAGTTTTATGGCTTTTGGCAAGTGTTGGAGAGAGAATTACGTAATGACACATGTAGTTTTCAGACATTGGCTTAGTAAACCAGTACATTTGTATGTTTTATATATATTTTTTTTTCATTATTATCATAATTATAATCAGGATGTTCTTACATTTACCTTACTGGGAAACACTAACAGTTCAAGTGTAAAACTGAACACGGAAGTTACCACACTCGTGAAAACGTAATTTAGAGTTAAGAGATTTAATAAACGTGTTCATTAGAATATTTTACATATGTTTAACATATACCATTGTAGTTATGCTCATTGTCTTTTTATATATATTTTACTATAACAAATGTGCAGTTTTTTCATAATACTGTACACATAAGCAACCACAATTGAAAATAATTTAGTTTGATTCACGTGATTTTCAGATAGTGGATGAGAAAACCTGTTCAACTTGTAAGTTTTTAATTTTCTTAAACACATATTACTGTGCTATTGTTATAATTATGATTTTATACATTACAGAGTAAAATTTGGAGCATATGTGCAATATATTGATGTGATATCCATTATTGACAACTTTATAAGAGTCCTTACTTTAAGCTTATTCTGACTTGCTCAGTTTGTGGTGAAACCAATTTTTTGCATAAGCTGCAGGATATATATATATATATATATATATATATATATATATATATATATATATATATATATATATATATATATATATATATATATATATATATATATATATATATATATATATATATATATATATATATATATATATATATATATATATATATATATACAGGGAGTCTACATATAATGTCATTTCGAGTAACAGCTTTTTTATTTTACGACAAAGGCCATAAATTAATAAATTATTAATAGATTAAATTTTGGACCTACCTGGCTGATGTGGTAAATTCAGTCTCCATGCCAAAAGAGTTTGTGATAGCAATGGAGGAATACACAGCTAGCAGCACTGCTGTATTTATATTTATATTATATTTATTTATTTATTTATATTTTTATATACAGTATATGGTTATACTAAAGGATTATATTGAATTTTAATAAACACATAGCTGTAAATATGATTTTATTTGAAAGACATAAAAACACAGCTAGAAGCACTGCTGTATTCATATTTATCAAGCTAATGGCTTTATTTATTTATTTGTTTATATATTTGATTATGTTGAAGGATTATATTGAAATTAAAAACAAAACACAGATATGTAAATACGATTTTATTTGAAATACACACGTTGCTGCTATAGTATGTGGAGCCGTTGCAAAGGCTCCTTTATTTGTTTACATTGAAAAATTATATTGAATTTCAAAAGAAAAATTCGTATTTATCAAGTTAAGGGGAGACCACACAGCAGATGCCAAAATATCCCATGCTGCTTTTAGAGCCAAAATCTTATATCACCTCTCTATCCATTTCTTTCCATCGTTTATCACCTTCTTACTATTTTCTTCCTTTCTCTCCTTTCCCTCTATTCCACACCTTCTCCCTACCATGGCCTCCCTCCCTCCAATCACACGTATTCATGTTTCAACATGATACTTGTGTGTTACTAGTATCATACTTTTAGCGGTCACTTTCGGCAAGTTGATCATTCAATCTCAGCATGATTGCTTTCTAGGTAAGGGTGGAGTCTCTGCGAGTAATTCATATGGAGTATCATTTTGCTAATTTTGGATAGAAATTGTAATGTAGGTTTTCCTCACTTTTCAGAAATGAATGGATTCAAAAGAGAAATAGTACCTTCTGCCAAGGACAGGCTGAAAAGATTAATAAAAACCATGAAAACAAAGAACAAAGGAAGGAGGAAGGTTGGCCTGAAAGGCTACTATGTCATAAAAGGAGAAATGTTAAAATTTATTGAGCAAACAACCTCACCCTCACCACCAACCTAAAAAAAAATTATTAAAAAAGAAAAAGAAAGTCTGTCAGTCAGTATGTCTTTCTTTCCCTTAGCCCTGTGTGTGTGTATAATTACCTAACTGTGCTTACGGGAAAGACCCCCAAGCGCGTAACTTCCCGTCTCCTGATTGGTTCCATTTTGTACTTGAAAATACTTAACATACTTGTCCTTAAAAGTATGAATTGAGTTAGCATTAACTGCCTCCTCGCTTAGCAAATTCCAATTATTAACTACTCTTACACTGAAAAAGTACTTCCTTACATCCTGCAAAGGAGTTTTCTTACGAAGCTTCAAAGTATAACCTCTAGTTCTAGTTCCAACCATATCAAAATATCGATTCCTATCCACTCTGTCATAGCCATAAAGGAATCTAAAAACTGTCACCATATCACCCCTCAATCTTTTAGCTGTGAGTGGTGATAAGTCTAATTCCCTCAGCCTCTCATCATAACTGAGATTGCTTATTGGTGGCACCAGTTTCGTGGCATGTCTTCGAACTTTTTCCAGCTTAACTAAGTGCTTTTTCAAATATGGATTCCAAAAGGGGGCTGCATATTCAAGCTTTGACCTCACATAGGTTACATAAATATTTTTGGATATTTCCTTGTCCATGTGCCTGAAGGCTACCTTTACATTTGCTAAGAAAGCATATGCTGCCCTTACTAGGCCATTTATATGCATTTCTGGGGACGAATCTGCCAATATGTTTACTCCTAGATCTCTCTCATTCTCTTGTCTCTTGAAGTTCTACTTCTGCCACCGAGTAGTCAAGCTTGGGCCTTCTAGCACTTGTACCCATTCTCATTACCTTACAGTTTGAAGTATTGAATTTCATTAGCCACTTTTCTAACCGCTCATGCAGAGTATTTAGATCTTTATGAAGTTCTCTACCTTTGTTCTCGATTCTTACTTTCTTGACAATCTTTTAAGAACAAAAGTGGCCCTAAAACTGAACTATGTAGAACTCCACTACTAACTCTTCTATATTCAGACACTAGGTGACTTACTCTAACTGTCTATTCCCTTCCTTCTATGGTTTTATTCATTTCAAAACATTTCCACCTATTCTTGCCATTGCTTGCAGCTTCTTAATAAGTCTTCCATGTAGAACTGTGTCAAATGCTTTCTGGAAGTCTAGGAATATGTAATCTGCTCAGCCCTCTCTCTCCTGTAAGATTCAGTTTACTTCATCACAATATTCTAATAATTTGTTACTGTTTGATGATACCTTCTCTGAAGCCTTGTTATCTCACTGACAAAAAGTTGAAGGATTCCAAGTTAAGAGAGATATGTTTCCTTAGTAGTTTCTCCATAACTTTGCAAAACTATGCTGGTCAATAAAGCAGGTCTATAGCTTAGAGCCATATCCCTCCTTCCCTTTTGAAGATAGGTATCACGTTTGCTTGTTTCCAGCATCTTGGAATCTCCCCTGACTCCAGCGACTTTTTAAATATGATACTTAGTGCCGCTGATATTGAATTTGCGCATGTTTTAAGTACATGAGGGGATATATCATCAGGACCTGTAGCTTTATGGATATCTAACTCCATTAGCGCTTTGCATACCTCCATGGCTGAAAGGATAATGTTCTCTAATACTGGTCCATTAGCTTCTATCTCTGCAATCTGAGGGGGTGGGGTATTTTCTACTGTAAATACTGACTAAAACTCCTTGTTCAATTCTTTGCAGTTCTCTTCTTCCATCTCGGTGATGCTTCCATCAGCTCTCTTAAGCTTTAAAACCTGTTCTTTTACCTTCAGTTTTCCTCTGATAAAGCTGTAGCCCTCCTGGTGATGTCCCTTTCATAGTCTCTCTCTGCCTCTCTTCTTTTACTTAGGTAATCATTTCTTGCTTTTTTTTATAGGTTTGCCAGGATTTATGTCTTTACTCCTCCTATACCTTTTCCAGCATTTGTCTCTCCACTCCTTAGCTCTTGCACACTCATTATCAAACCATTTCTCTCTGGCATGAATTACACCCACTTTGGTGACAGATATGCTTCAATCTACTATCTCTTCATATTTCTCACAAAAGATGTCATACATTTCTTGTACAGATTTTTTGTAAAATAAGGTCCTCCAGTCAATAACTGCATACAGCTCATTCATTTTGATGTAATCTCCTTTCAGATAGTTCCTCCTCATATCCTCAGTGCCTCTACTTTCAGGCAGAACATCTTCACTGATATACTCCATCAACAACACACAGTGGTCACTCTTTCAAATTGGTGGTTTATACTCAATTTTTTCAATATCCAACGCCTTACCTGTGAATACTAGATCAAGTAGCGATATCTCATCCCCACCCCTGGCCCTCGTTGGTTCCAACACATGGTGGTGTAGGAAATTCCCTTGTATGCAATCTAGGAATCTTGACCTAAATGAGGCCTCACCACTGTGTGGGTCAAGATTTATCCTATCTATCTCTTTATGATTAAAATCTCCCATAATCAAAATCCTACATTTCCTCTTCCGTGCAACGTTAACAGCTGAGTTAATGACTTCAGTAGTACCTATATAACTTTCCTCATAAACAACAAGCCTATGGTGGTTCCTTGGTGGGTTATATACAACAGTTATTATAATACTCTCTGACCCAGTATTTATGCGAGCAACAAGAAATTCCTTGAACTCGCTTTATATAGCCAAGTTTATTTCTTCAACCTGAATCCTTTCACTTATGAGCAGTGCTACCCAGCCATCAGTCATCTCAGACCTTTCAACCCTTAATATTCTGTAGCCCTTAGGAAAAACTGTGACAGTGTTTATGTCCTCACTCAACTTAGTCTCTGTAACTGCTACTATATCTGCCTTACTGTTGTGAATCCTATCTTTTAATTCTACTGCCTTACCAGCTAATCCATCAGCATTTGTGTATAACAATCTTATTGAGGCCCCATCCCCTTATCTTTTATCATTATCTTCTTTATCTCTCCTTCGTCTGGAAGAACTCAGAAATGAAGATTTTTCTTCTCTTTTTCATTTCTTTCCTGATTTAACCTTCTAGCCTCTTCCAACAAGTTTTTGATCCTTTCCACATCTGTCTGTGTTCTGTATCGTCTAATTAAAACTGTTTGGAATTTTTAAAGGTGTTTTAGGTTTTTTTCTTCATCAGTACTTCTCTACATGTGTCCCCTCTCTCAAAGGTCACTTTTGTTGGTCTTTGCTTTCCCTCCCTAGAATATTTACCTAGTTGGTGAATGTTTACAATATCCTCAGGACCACAAACTACTCCAAGCTTTCTTATCAGGTTTAACATCTTAGCTTTATTTTCTTCAACTCTCCCCTGCCATGTTGGCTCCTGGGATTTGCTTATGCCTGAGATTACCTCTGTCTTCTCTTTATCAAGTGCCTGTTTAATCAGGGGATTTGCCCTTTCCATCACAACATCTTTCATTTTTTCTATTACTGTCTCTTTATAGTCAACTGTTTGTATGTATTCCAGTGCCACCACCTTCACAGACTCTTTTACTGCCACATTCCCCTTTTGTGCATCAGCAAAGGAAGTTTTCATGGCATCATGTTCTGTATTCAGCTCCTGAAACTTTTCTAAACTGCTCGATGCTTTTCTTAATCTGGACATTCCAAGCTGCAATCTTGTCTCTCTCAGAAGAGAGCAGCGAACTAACATTTAATTTATTCCGGTTGTCATTCAGGGGTTTGTTGTTATCTTCTTGTTTAGACATTCTGGTTTCTAGTTCACTCTTTTCCCCCTCCAGCTTCTTTATTTGTTTATCTAGTTCCTTTCTCTCCTGCCTTTGTGCTTTATTTGCTTCCTCCAAATATCTTATTTCCTCTCTGAGTGTTTCTTTCTCTTTCATTTCTCTATCCATACTCTGAATTTTATCATCAAGGCTTATAACCATTGCCTCTAAATCCTTGATTTTCTGTTTTAATCTCCTAATAGCTACTCCTCCTCCTGCTGCTACATCCCCTGGAGATTCTCTATCATCCCTCCCCAACCCATGGGTGGGGGGGACAGAGATGGCCTCATTTTCATGTTTTCCTTTTCACAGAATATAGAAAGAAGAAGAGAAAGAGAAAAGGAAAAAAGAGAGAAAAGCTTTTATATAAGCTTCACATAGAATTTTTATATCTTCATATAAGTACTATTTAGTTACTCAATTTATCTCTTTTCTGGTAACACCCATCCTAAATCGAAATTTGACTTTGGTAATTTGAGGGGGAAAAAATGCAAAACAAAAGTCTACTTGAAGGAAAATTCGAATTTGTATCTGAGGAGACACCCACTTGTTTCTGCTATATATTCTTTTTAACTGATAAACTCACTTGCTAACCAAGGTATGTTATCACAGGATCAAACTATACATTTAACTCAATATATACAAAATAAAAAATAATAAAAGAGAAAGCTAAAAGAAAAAAAATGAAGAAAAATGAGACAGCCGTGCTACTTGGCAACTTAACTCAGTACTGTTGACAGGTGTATATTTGGTGTTTATCAAATTATTCAATTATTTCGTGTATCAAACTAACTATCAAGTTAATATAAATGGGAAGGATACTGATTTTAACAATATATGGAACCACAGGATCAGGTAAACGGCTGTAAGAGCTCTCCCCAATTTACCCAAAAAATTAGGTAAAGCTGTGAAAGTGTTCCCCTGTTGAAGATTCTGTTTCTAATGGGTTCTCCTCACCCATCATCTGAATGAGCGCTTTGCACATCTTTACTTCACATAGCCATAATTTTCTTGGTTTATCTGCAGTCTGTCTTTGAAAATTATATATGTAGTTGTTACCATACACAAGCGTATTAGCTCCTCGCTGAGATTTTATATAATATGGCATTGTGAGGGCTAAAGAAAATTTTAAAACAGTTGAAAAGTTGACAAGTACAAAACCAACTGACTTGACAAGTACAAAATATGAAAATAAAACAATTTTGTTGAAAGCTATGGCGACCATTTGTGAGTTGTTTGCTGGACGAACAGTAACTAGCATGAACAGGAAATTTAAAGGATGCTAGTCAATAGTTAAAGAGTTAAACAATCACTGTTACACCTATAAACTAAAAATTGACCATTTACTTTTATCAATAACTAACTTTAAGTGGGTTATTTTTTTTAAATGAAAATATTTATACCTGTTATGAGTTGTCCTATATATCAATTGTCCTAGATATCAGTTGTCCAGGTATGAGTTGTCTGACATGAGTTTTCTGGGAATGAGTTGTCCTGGTATCAGTTGCCCTAGAACCATAATATATATATATATATATATATATATATATATATATATATATATATATATATATATATATATATATATTATATATATATATATATATATATATATATATATATATATATATATATCTACATACAGAGCAGCGTCCCCAACCTACGAACTTAATCCGTTCCTAAAACCTGTATGTGGGTTGAATACACTTTTCCAATTGAAAAGCATTTAACTTCAATTAATCCATTCCTAGTCACAATAAATATTCATTTAAAAATTTTTCTAGTGAGAATAAACTTAAAATATAATACAGGTTGTATGTATATTATCTGTAAAAGGAAAATTACATTAATAATAGAAAGGAATTCTACTCTAATAAAATAAAACAAGTACATATTCAGTTGTATACACTAGTTGATATCCTGTATAAAATAGCAATTTCCAACACTTAGAAAAAGTTGCCTCATTCTCCCACTAATAGCAAATAGGTAAGAAACAAATATTGTAGGTTAGAAACAGTACTGTATTTACCTTTGTGTTTGTGGGAGATTGTTGCTGGCATACGTGGATGATGATGGGGGAGGAGGAGGAGGGGGACTAATTTTTGAAAGGAGAGTCACCTTCCATAAAATTGCTAAAGAAGTCTTCCAATTTAGGCTGTGTTTCTGGTGTTTTCTCTCTCTTTTCGCTTTTGGTAGTTGCTTCTCTGCTTACTGGCACTAACAAACAAACAAACAAACAAACTTTATTTCCATTTCAATACAATGGGTATTCGTCAGCCAGGGCAAGCCCCAACCCCCCACTGTGGTGTCCAACCACAGCAGTTCCTGCCAGTAAACAGCTTAAACTCTCGGTCTTGGACGGGAACCGATCTTTCGACCTCGTGAATGCGAAGCCAGCGCGTTACCACTGTACTGCAGCGGCAAGGAAATGATTCAGATAAATTTGTCGTTTTCTTAGTTGATAAATTTTTCTACAAATACTCATCGCTTTGTCATTTACCAAGTTCACTACTCTATTGCCCACAGTTTTGTCTGGGCGATAATTCAACAAAAGCCTGCACATCATTCCACTTACTAAAAATTTCTTTAAATTCTTCACTGGACACCTTTTCCCTCTCATCCCCCCCTCCACTGACTGCAATTCTTGAAGAATCTTCACCTTGTCACGTTGCAACACAATTAATTCATCTGTGGTAAGTTCTTCTTTGTGGTCCTCCACCAGCTCCTCCACGTCCTCCTCATTGACCTCCAAGCCCAAACTTTTGCCCGTGGCTACAATTTCACTCACAATTTTGATAGCTAACTCCTACTTGAAGCCGTCAAAGTCTCTATCAATCACACAACCTGGCCAAAGTTTCCTCCAGGCGGAGTTCAACGTGCGATATAAGACCTCCTTCCATGCTTTGTCAATGAGGCCATTGCAGTGGAGGATATTAAAGTGGTCTTTCCAGAAATCACGAAGGATCAAATCTGTGTCATTGGTGACTTGGAAACACCTAGCAAAGAGACCCTTTGTATACAACATTTTTAAATTAGAAATTACCTGCTGGTCCATGGGCTGGAGGACAGGAGTGGTATTGGGAGGCAGAAATTTGACTCTAAAAATGTCGTCCTATAGAGCAAGGTCTTCTTCCACACCTGGAGGATGGGCAGGAGCATTATCCATAATAAGGAGACACTTAAGGGGCAAACCATTTTCCTCAAGATATTTCTTCACTGCTGGTGCAAACACTTCAATCAACCACCCTAGGAATAAAATCTGCTTGACCCAAGCCTTTGGATTTGACCTCCACATTACCAGAAGGCTAGCCTTCAACACGTTATTGCACTTAAGAACACGTGGATTTTCTGAGTGGTAAATTAAAAGAGGCTTGATCTTACGGTCTACACTACCATTAGCACACAATAAAAGTGTAAGCCTGTTTTTCATTGGTTTGTGGTAAAGGAGTGACTTCTCCTCTTGGGTTATATAGGTTCTTCTAGGCATTTTCTTCCAAAAGAGTCCCATTTCATCACAGTTAAAAACTTGTTGTGGGATGTAACCTTCACTCTCGATAACTTTAGCGAATTCCTTCTTGTACGAATCCGCTGCCTTTTGATCAGAGCTAGCCGCCTCTCCATCTATAATGATGCTATAAATCCCAGTTCGTCAACAAAAGTGTACAAACAAGCTTCTGCTGGCATTAAATTCATCACCTTTAGCGCCACTAGAACTCGAAGAGTTAGCTACTAAATCTTGCTGAATTTGCAAAGCCTTAGTGCATATTATGGCTTCGCTAATACTATCTCCAACCAGTTGTTTTTCATTTATCCACAGCAACAATAATTTTTCTACCTCCTCTATCAACTGTGACCTTTTCTTTGTTAATGTATTCACACCCGTAGCCACGTCAGCTGCCTTATAGATCTCTTTACTCTTTAAAATCATACAGATGGTCGATTTCGCCATGTTATGCTCTGTAGCGAGATCAGACACACGAACACTTATTTTCATGCTTCAAAATTATTTCTTTCTTAGTTTTCGCTGTTATGCATCTAGCGCTTTTAACTTTCGTAGGAGCCATAATAAGGGCTAGATTAAAGGCAAAACAACGGAAAATAAAGAAAAAAATATAAATAGATCACGAATAAACTACACAGAGCAGGCACCAATGCAGAACTGAGAGCGGGCAAGTGGGAAATGTGGCCGCCTAGCTGACACATGTGTATTCGTGGGTTGGTTTTGTTTGTGATATGGGGTCAAAATTTGCTCAAAAATTTGTTCATTGGAACAGGTGTTCATGGGTTGGGGACACTTCTCTGTGGTGACCCCAACCCACGAACGCCTGTACCCATGAACAAACCAACCCCTCAAACAAATTTTTTTTTTATTTTGACCCCAACCCACGAATAAATTCCAACCCGCAAACACGCATGTGTTGGCCAAGCCACCACATGTCCCACTCGGCCGCTCTCAGTTCTACATCAGTGCTCGCACTGTGTGGTTCGTTCGTGATTTGATCGTAGTTCTTGCTTTATTTTCCGTTTTTATTACTTTTCATACAGCTCTTATTATGGTTCCTAAGAAAGTTAAAAGTGTTGGTAATTTTGGCATCAAACACCCTAGATGCATAACAGTGGAAATGAAGAAAGAAATAATTTCTAAACATGAAAATGGGGTTCGTGTGTCCGATCTCGTCACAGAGTATAATATGGCAAAATCAATGATCTGTACTATTTTAAAGAGTAAAGAGATATTAAAGGCGGCTGACGTGGCTAAGGGAGTGAATATATTAACGAAGAAGAGGTAACAAGTAATAGAAGCAGTAGAGAAATTATTATTGTTGTGGATAAATGAAAAACAGCTGGTTGGAGATAGTATTAGCGAGGCCATAATATGTGCTAAGGCTTTGCAAATCCACCATGATTTAGTAGCAAACTCTCCGAGTTCTAGTGGCGCCAAACTTGAATTTAAAGCCAGCAGAAGCTGGTTTGAACACTTTCGTTGCCAAACTGGGATTCATAGCATCATTAGACATGGAGAGGCGGCTAGTTCTGGCCAAAAAGCAGCAGATTCTTACGTGAAGGAATTCCCTAAATATGTCAAAAATGAAGGTTATATCCCGCAACAAGTTTTTAATTGTGATGAAGCGAAACGCTTTTGGAAGAAAATGCCCAAAATACCTATATAACCCCGAGAGGAGAAATCACTGCCTGGACACAAACCAATGAAAGACAGGCTTACCCTTTTACTGTGTGCTAATGCTAGTGGGGACTGTAAGATCAAGCCTCTTTCGGTTTACCACTCTGAAAATCAGCGTGTTTTTAAGCGCAATAACGTATTGAAGGCTAGCCTCTCAGTAATGTGGAGGTCAAATCCAAAGGCTTGGGACACGCTTATTTTAGTCCTAGAGTGATTGTTTGAAATGTTTGCGCCAGCAGTGAAAAAATATCTTGAGGAAAATTATTTGCCCCTGAAGTGTCTCCTTATAATGGATAATGCTCCTGCCCATCCTCCTGGTGTGGAAGAGGATCTCGCTATGCATTACGACTTCATTAAAGTAAAATTTCTGCCTCCCAATACCACTCCTATCCTCCAGTCCATGGACCAACAGGTAATTTCTAATTTTAAAAAGTTGTATACCAAAGATCTTTTTGCCAAGTGTTTCCAGGTCACCAATGACACAATATTTGACCCTTTGTGATTTCTGGAAAGACCACTTTGATATCCTCCACTGCATTGGCCTCATTGAAAAAGGATGGAAGAGGTCTCCTATTGTACATTGACCTCCACCTGGAGGAAACTTTGGCCAGGTTGTGTGACTGATAGAGACTTCAAGGGCTTCAAGCAGGAGTTAGTTATCAAACTTGTGAATGATATTGTAGCCACGGGCAAAGCTTGGGCTTGGAGGTCAATGAGGAGGATGTGGAGGAGCTGGTGGAGGACCACAAAGAAGAACTTACTACCGAAGAATTGAGTTGCAACATGAACAGGTGAAGATTCTCAAAGAGGA
>JAXCGZ010015124.1:100000-140000 GCA_037179515.1 Halocaridina rubra
ATATATACTAAAATTAATCTTAACAGTATTGCTTACTTTTAAAATGTATCAATAGTAAAATTACATTTCAGTACAGTGCATTAGAGTTTACTTTTACTCGTGTTATTGGTTTGCACACTGGAAGGGTAATTGCAAGGGAGGGAGAGACTGGCTTATTTCGACACGGTTTACCACTTCAATTTTAATTTCCATGGTGAAGGCTTTTCTTTTCTTAGTGGCACTGCCATCAGAACTATCACTAACATGCTTGGGAGGCATAGCAATGTCAGTAACTAGCAAACACAAGAGAGCTGACGAAAACACTAGGCACACTATGGAGGGTGGGAATAAACTGAGCGGTGGTTTTTCTTTCTCTTCTAATGCCGCTTGACACCATATTCTTTCACTACACTCAACAAACTATTTAGAATAAAATCGTATTTACAGCTGTGTTTGTTTTTGTTTTTAAATTCAAAATAATCCTTCAATATAACTAAATATATAAACAATAAATAAACAAAGCCAATTACTTGTTAACTATGAATACAGCAGTGCTGCTAGCTTTGTATTCCTCCGCTGTGCTCACAAACTGTTTTTGGCGCACGGTTTGATTTTACTACACCGGCCAGGTAGGTCGAAAAATTTATTTATTAATAATATATTAATTATTTATTGGCCTTTGACATAATAGCAAAACGATGTAACTCGGAACGACGTTATCTGAAGACCTACTGTGTGTGTATATATATATATATATATATATATATATATATATATATATATATATATATATATATATATATATATATATATATATATATAATGCAGAAACATATTGATAATAAGAAAGAAACGCAATTTTTATTGACCTAGAGAACTCGCATGATGAAGTACCCCACCAGGAAGTGTGGACATGTATGAGACAGAGAGATGTGTCAGAAAAGAATGTTAGGATAGTCATGATATGCACGAAACAGTCTGTACTTTAAAGTGAAAGATGTAGGAGCAACGAAAAAGACACTGGTTACTGTGGAGTTACTTAGGCAGTCTACCTTAAACCCAGATATATTAGGTTTTGACATGAGAAATAGGGAATTGTGATCAATGGTACCAATTATTTGCTTATGATGTTTTCTGTAGCATCAGTAAAGAAGAGGTGATAGGAACACTGTAAGAGTGAAAGAGAGAGGCCTCAGGATCAGTATGAAAAAAACGGAATATGCAAGTCTCCCTACAAGGAGAGAAATTTCAGTATGGCGAATTTTAAATATCAGGAACCAAAAGTAGAAAAAAATAGAAAGTTGGTAGCAAATATATCACTGCGTACTATTAGGGTGGAAAAACTAGGAAGAGGTTTTGGGGTGATATATGATTGAAGGATTAGTGCAAGAATTGAAGGCAAGGTGTACAAGACAGTAATAAGACCTGTAATTATGGATTGATGAGAGACTTGGCTAATTAAGAGAGGGAATTAAAAGAAAATAGATGCTACAGAAATGAGATTGTTACGATGGATGATTGGAATAACGAAGTTGGATAAAATCAGAAACAAGCTAATTAGAGGGACAACAAGAGTAGGAGATTCATCATAGAATATGAGAGAGAAGTTTAAAGTGCTATGTTTAAAGTAATAAAGTACAAGGGTACAGGAAAAAAGGAAAACTGAAAAAGAGAAGAATCACTTTTATATATCTAGATGAGAAGTAGAAAAGATTGGGCAAGAACTGTATTCGATAGAAGTAAGTGTGGGAAGCTAGTGGTGCTTAGCATCCTGAGTGTAGAAAAAACTGAAGACAAATATAATACATATATTAGATATCTATGATTTTTTAATAACTACAAAAAGCTCATTAAGAGAGATGGGTAGAATTTAATAGAATGAATGTTTTTGCCATCACATGCTTATATAAACTGCTTGACTGAGCTCTGTAATATACCAAAGGAAGCTAGATATATGATCACTGTTCAGGGTTACTAACAGAAAATAGGTAGGATCTTGATTCCTCACAGTTTTAATGATATTGGCTGTTAATACGCACCTAAATATTTTAGCACTGATCCACATGATAATAAAACATATAGTGGGTAAATGAGATGCATTCATGTTCCTCAACATAGCCAAATATTTCTGCAGCATAGAATTAATCATGATCTAGTATATATTCAAGCACCATTATGAAAAATAGGCATATTCTGTCTGACTAGTGTATTCTGTGATATATTTCTAGTTTTCATTGAATACAGAAGCTTGCCTACTTATGAACAACCGAGTTATGAACGTTCACAGATACGAACAAAAACCTACCCATTATCTACCAATCTATTAATATATGTATTACTATAATGTACTGTATTAAAATATCATTATTGTATTAATATTCATTAATACATTATGTTTTATGTAGTATTTAAGTGTCTTTAGCCTAAGTGCTGTCAACTACTGCATTTGTATGTACTGTACAGTCCTTTTTTTATTAACTGAACACAACTTACAAACATTTCTATTTACGAACAGACCTCTGGAACTTAACTCGTTCATAAGTTGGGGAGTGTCTGTACTTTTGTCTTCTTCTTCTTCTTATTATTATTATTATTATTATTATTATTATTATTATTATTATTATTATTATTATTATTCTCTGCTACCTCAATTTTTATGTTAAAAATGTAGCCATCCTGCTGACTACAGCCTAGTAATGGTGTCTTGTTAAAAAAGTACTCTTATTATAGTACAATAACTATTATTCCTTAGCAAATGCAATTACTAATAACCAACTTTCAGGTTTCAGTATATATATTTATCTAGGGCCGGATAAGGATAAATTTGCCATCTGATCAAAGTGTGTATGCAAAATAATTATATATAATCCATATATTTTAATGAAAGTATATATATATATATATATATATATATATATATATATATATATATATATATATATATATATATATATGAATGTACATAACTATACTGTAGCTATTGCAGTTTCATGTTATTTAACCAGTATATTTTATATAGAAATTTACTACTTTATAGGGTAGTATAAATTTTCTATATCTGTATATTTTCTTTGGACTTGTGTAATTGTTACGTTTCATGATAAAATGATAAGACTTGAAATATTTATTTACTAAATGACAAAGAAATGGAATATTCAAGCTGTTTAGTGTTAAAATTATCTGAAAAGGATAGTAAATTTTAGTATTCTCTAAACTTTTTGCTAGATAAAGAACGACTATATTTTATAACCTTTATGTTTGCAACTTGCTTATTCTGCAGTATTTACTTTGTATTTAACAGATTCAACATTCCATCACAGGTTTTCCTCTTTACACAATATCTGTACCATTACCAGCAATTTACAGGAACAAAAGTAAAGTACTAATACCAACGAAAAGAGTTTGCTTTTTTTTTTATCTACAACTTGTAAGTCAATGCTACATCCTTTCTCAAAGGGAATATCTAACATTGCCTGATATACCTGCATTGACCACTCATATGTTTGCCATTTTTCATTTGTATTATATAATGTTCTATACTATATTATTAGAACTGATGTGTATAAAAGCAGGATGTTGCCCTCATTTAAGTTTGTTTATGTAATATGCAGTACTGTAATACTGTGAATAATTCCCTTTACTTTACCCTAAAATTTATCTGGACTGCTATATGTACCTCTCAGGAGAAAAAAGCTTTGAATATTATGCTTTTTTAAGATAAAAAAAAAGGAAAATTTATCTGCTCATATAGTTTCTTCTCTTAAACAGTGATTAGAATTTCAAGCCTGATTAATCAATGCCCATTTTATTTCCTATTTGGTATGTGTGTGGTAAATTTAATTCTCTTGTGCCCAATTGCTTAGGTCTAAGTTGGTTGAGATAGGATGGGAGGGAGACGTGATGGCTTCTAGTGCATATTCTAATCCCTCTTTGGGGTGTCATCACTGGAAACGGGAGAATAGGAGGGGAAGAAACTGGGGGAGTAAAGCACAAAAACAAAGTAAAGAAAGAAGTTAAAAGAGAAGGGCAGACCCTCCTAATTACTTGATTTGCTAGCATTATGGTTTGTGAAAATATTTCTTGAAATTTAAGGACTACACACTTACAATAAACTGGATATAGGATGCTTGAAAAATACAATTCATATTGTGAACTACATCTTTCTACCTCTATAAGATCAAGTGAACAGATAGAGCGCAGACAGCAAATCATAAATCATAAATAGGTGGCTTATGTCTCAAAAAAGATAAATCTCCGGTCTTCAATATACTGTATACCTACAAGTACTGACTTCAATAACACCCTAAATAAAATGGCGTTTCATGAACACACTTTCCAAACTCAGATTTGCCTCTAATGCTATAGTATAAAAAGTATTTTTTATGAAAAATTTGGTAAACAAAAGGTAGTTCTTGTTAAAGTATCTACACAGCAGTATTTAACGTCGGGATAAAGTCTATGCTTACATGGAGACCTAGCTCTAATATGCAATACAAGATGAATCCCTAATAAAATACACAAATAATATAATATAATAAATAATATCTCAATTCAGGTGGTGGTCACAACTGAAAAAAGGGTAGGCAACAGCTCTTCATGATCAACTGCACAACCTCACCTATTCTATCAGATTCTGTGGGAGGATGGGATTGCCAGCACTGACCTTACCTTTCCTACATAATTGCTTTTCTATTTCTCGTCCATCAGCAGGTACAATAGCCTTATTATGTTCCAGTGCACTCTAATTACTCTACATACTAGTTTTCGTTAATTTTTTGGTAGAAAACCCTTATGGAATATTATAAAATATTATTAAATGCAGTACTGTATACTGTCATTTTCCAATCATATGAAAAGCAAACTGCAATAGAATATGGAACAAGAGATTTAATAGTCCTTTAAAAAAAAAGGCAAAAATTTAATATTTCATTCAAAAATTTTTCCAGAATAATTTTATGAAGTCGTTATAGAATAATATCTTTATCCAGCTTTCTTATTCAAAGGCAGTTTAGTACATCCCAAACATTGGGAAAAAAACTGTACAAAAAAGCATAAATATGATGCAGAATACATCTTCAATCAAAATATCCCAAGAAAGTTCATCCCAATTACATTTACGCAGAAAGCCCAAATAATAAAAATACTTTTTTATGTTTATGATAATAAGAAGAATGTAAAATAAAATTTAAAGTGTAAAAAAGAATATATTTAAGTATATTTCATATTAATGACTTTATCATAAAAGCACTTCCGGTCTGAAGAACTGTATTCAGGACAACAATCAAGACAATTATAGGGTGGGCAGTGAATAAATAAACCAGTGTCTGAAGTTTTAGGCATAAATATCAGTTCCTTTTTTAGAATTCTGTTTTTTATATATGTGGCATTTCCATTCTCTCATCCTTTATTAACTTTTGCCTATTCTAAGTTTCTTCTAAGTTGTCAAGAATGAGTTGTACAATGTAGACAAACTGAAAATTTCAAAATTGTACACAGTGGATGTTTGAAAGTATATCCTTAATATGCTTTAAAGAATACTTGTAATGAAAACAATGAAGGATGGATAGATTTGTATAAATATTTTCAAACCATGAATGAAATGTATTCTCTCTCTCTCTCTCTCTCTCTCTCTCTCTCTCTCTCTCTCTCTCTCTCTCTCTCTCTCTCTCTCTCTCTCTCTCTCTCTCTCTCTCTCTCTCTCTCTCTCTCTATATATATATACTTTTTTTTTTCTCTCCCAGCTGTGTAGTGGATAGCGCATTGCCACAGTAATTATGTCTTAGGGTCATGTTCCGGTTGGGGGTAAAATATGATATATATATATATATATATATATATATATATATATATATATATATATATATATATATATATATATATATATATATATATATATATATATATATATATATATATATATATTTTTTTTTTTTTTTTTTTTCCCTCCTCACAGCTGTGTAGTGGATAGCAAATTGCCACAGCAATTATGTGTTTTAGGTTCAAGTTCCAGTTGGGGGTAAAATATAGTATATATATATATATATATATATATATATATATATATATATATATATATATATATATATATATATATATATATATATATATATATATATATATATATATATATATATATAAGCACAAACTGTTAACATACAGCATTAAATCGCAAGGAAGGTCATCAGTGAAACAACACTTACAAAATAACGATATACTTCAGGTCCTAACTGCGCTTTGGAAGAGGTCCAGTTAGAACCGAAATAGAGCATTATATTCTATGTGTTGTTTCTGTTCTTGATTACATCCAGTTATTGCAAATATGGAACATCACAGTCTGATATATAAAGTCTTATTTTACCTGATTTGGATGTAAAGATATCACTAATAAAGTATTCAAATTATGCCACTTTGCAATTATCAAGTAAGAGTCACTATTTGCAAAGCAAAGTTTATTACCTTTATTGCAGTTCTGATTTGGAAAGTTACCTGATTTTATTTTCAACATGATGTCAACATCCTGCTGACAGCAGCCATAACTAAAATAAATAAGAAAAGAAACGACAGGGTTACCTCACATACTAATACAATCAATACACATACTCTATGTAAACTGACAAAATACAGGATTGTGGAAAGGCATAACTCTAATATACAAGAAAATATCTGAACTAACTGTATGAAGATTAAATTGCATACTATATGACAATATAATTCAAAAATTAATTTTAATATATACACCCCCCTCAAAAATATTTTACTTTTTACTGAACTTTTGACAATATCCTTTCTGATATAATATAGAACAATCCAAGTCATCTGACACATGTTGCTACAAAGTAAAAATACATTAGCAATTACTTATATTTACAGCAAACTATTCACCATGTATGAGGGGCAGCAATGCAGAACAGCAACATGATTAGGTCATGTAGCATTGGTCTCTTAATCTAGACACAAACATCATTAAGTAAATACACACACGCACCTAATATCCTTGGTATAACATACAATACATCATTGTCATTTAAAAATTTTTCACAAATATCAAAAGCAAACTGACACCAAGACATACTGACCTCAGGTCACTTACCCATACTACTATTGGTAATAATGAAGACACCACTACCACAGTATACAAAACAATATATATACTCAGTGATGAGATATACAAGCCCTGTTTGGGCTCCTAGCATCATTAAAACTCCACAACACCCTACAGACCACAAAAGAAGAAGGCCCTAAAAATAATCAAAAGCTGCGCAGCTACTAAATCTAAATACCCTTTACACCAAGAAACCAACGTACCTTAAAATGCAGCCTACAAAAGTTAAATTATTTTGAGACATGAAGTCGGGGATACTAATGTGCAGGGAAATTATGTCTGTGTTCGTCACATATTCCATGCTACATAATACAGCAGTGGCATGGTACAACATGCAGTTTATCAAGGACTTTTTAAGTTAAAACCTGTAACGTATTCATTCTACACTGATATTTATACGGATATACTTACTAATGCTTTGGTAGCTTCATCGATTTTTATGTATAAGCTTCATATCTCCCTAGGTAAATAATTGTGTACAGTACATGATGAGATAGGTTTTTAAGTTACTATTGTTCTTGCCTAGGTACACCCACTCTTCAATATCTTTAAAACCTATACCAGTGCCATACTTTTTTCCATTTGTAAATGTGAACAGGCTCAGGAGGAGGCTACAAAGCAGTAGGAGGATACTCAAAAATTATAAAATGAATAAAGTAGGAAAATATTACTACTCAAAGACCGTAAGATGAATTACTGCAGCAAAAAATAAAAAAGTGACGGGATTCTCAAAGGCAACATCCATTCACTAATGTATTATGTTTTAAAATTCAAACACATTGGAATTATATAAATTAAGATTCATAATATGTATTCACAATTTGGCAATATTATTTATTTATATATTTAGAACATCCACACCAGAGGGATAAATATATTGGCGTAGGTATTACTTTTGCATTCAAAAATGAACTATACTTTCATACCCAAAGAAATCAATATTAAAATATACCGTAATTACTAAAAGTTAGTTCTCTCTTTGTCACACACACCTTCAGCACTTACTATCAATACCTGGCCAACTTTTTATACACATAAGCCGAATCGAGACAGGTGTATATGATAAAAATTCTTTTGGTAATATTTGACTTCAATTTCAATTATCCTTCTTTTCTCTTATTATCTTGCTAAACATTTAGGGGTTACACAAAGGCTGAGTGCACAATTTTTAGGACTTTTTTCTAGAATTGTTTTACATTACATCCAAAAGTTCTTCACCAACATATGTATCCTATACACACAATAATATTGGCAAGAAAATGTCATTCTTTATTTGTGCTAAACGTCTTCTCATCATTACTTAAATAAACTTTCCTATATGCCTACTTACTGTATTCTAAAAATCATAATTAAAATATGAATAGCATTAGTCAGTAAATATATATATATATATATATATATATATATATATATATATATATATATATATATATATATATATATATATATATATATATATATATATATATATATATATATATATATATATATATATATATATATATATATATATATATATATATATATATATATATATATTATATATATATATATATATATATATATAAATATATATATATATATATCACCACCTTTTACGTCCCTTCTGCAACTGTCATCAGAGTCATAAAAAAAATATAATCATAATGACTTATATTCAACTTGTGCAGGTAAGACAATTATAAGAAACAACAGGAATACTGTATCCATACAAAAAGGATGTATGAAATTTCCTGTGATGTTCCTAAGTATTCATCATTATTCTATGTCAAGTACATAGTTTTTATTATTGCTTAAATATTTTGGGAAACATAAATTTTTTAGCATTAGTAAGGTTCATTTTGGTTTATTTTTAATCAGGAAATTTTATATCTAGTTACTTCTTTTGAGCAAGCATTGTCTTAAGAGTTCCTTTACACACACTCTCTCTCGCGCTCTCTCTCTCTCTCTCTCTCTCTCTCTCTCTCTCTCTCTCTCTCTCTCTCTCTCTCTCTCTCTCTCTTATATTGTACTGCATTCATTCTTACACATTTTTACATTGCTGCATCATTTTTTAATCAGTCTACTTCTACACATTATGAGCTAACTATCAAGTTTTATATTCCCCTAATTTAAACAATCTTGAAAACAACTTCCTTCCTTTTGCCATGTTTTCATTTGAGCAATATTCCAATCCACTCATTACTGCTCTCACTTTTGCATCTTCAATAATATATATATCTTGTACGTTTCCCAAAAAATATAAAATATAATAATAGAAGACTCAATGACCACTGTTAGAGATATATATCAATGTTACTCTTGTTACTGTATTTTATCTGAAGAGATGTAGACAGTGAAATGCATCCCAAAAATAAAATGTCTCTACTCCTGATCTTAGGCATTTTTATGTCAAAGCTAAGGACGATGTAATGCTTCTCTCTCATATGGTTTTGTGTCAAAATAATAAATATTTTCTGAATTTATTTGTAAGTTATTATAATTTCCCTCTTTATGAAACAGCACATAAGGCATATTCGAGATCAAGCACATCAGTGAATGCTACTATAGTAATAAAAATTAATATGGTAATATTGGAGAGATTTCTGCCCTCCTCTTCCCATATGTTGTAAGAGGAATGTGTGCGAGAGAGCAGTGAGAAGTGGTTGTGTGTTCCTTTGCACAGACTCTCGTTCACAAATAACTGATGGACTTTTCAGTGTTCCGTAATTATATGGGTCATGGCTACTGCACGACCTTCAGCAAATAAGTCATAAGATAAACTTAATAAAAAGAAGGAGGTTTCAATAACAATCATTATAGAAGTGAGACTGGAGCTACAACTGCTAAAGTGTCAATGGATTTGGAGATATTTACTGACAGTGAGCAAGAGCCATTTATGAGTTTTCATGGTATGAAAATATAAAGGGAGAATGAGGGATTCCAGCAGTGAAGATAACAGTGTAGATTCTGTTGATAACCCAAAGAAGAAATCTGCAGGTTAGTGTCTCCCTACAAACAAGGACGGAATGGTTGGTGATTATAGTTCTGATACTTTTCTTAACAAGCAGTTTGATGATGACAACAATTCAAGGAGGCGGCGGCTTTACTTTCCGAAAAATAGTAATAAGGATTTTCATGATGAGGTAAACTGGACTGTGAGACTAACAAAACTTTATCAAGAGTTTGAAGTACTGTTTAAAGAAGGTAAAAATATTCCTTTTATTACAGTTAACAATGATGATGCAGTTTTGTTTTTAACAACTGAAGGTTTTGAAGATGTGGTAATGGAAAAACCTGTCGATTCATTTGGGGATTGTAGTAAGATTATCTTGTTTGATTATCCTACTTACCTTGATCCAGAGGATGTGTTGGCTGATGATAGATTTATATGGGTTAAGAGACGTGAAATTAAATGTATGGTACTTATGAAGGGAATAGTACCAGAAAAGGTTTTTGTTAGTTGCTTAAAAAAAAAAAAAAAGCTGCTTTTTATAACGAGTCTCCTGTTTTATGCTATATGTATTGCAAGTGGGGTCACATGGCTTTGAAATGCCATAATGAATATTGTTGTCGCTTTTGCAGTAAAAGACATGACTCAAAGGTATGTGGAGATAGGATTAAGGCAAAGGAAAAAATTATCCCTAAATGCTGCAAATGTGAAGGTATTCATAATGCTAATGCATGGATGTGTCCCAAAAGGCCAAAAGCTGAACATGAGCATTCAAGAGGTCTGGCTGATGATATAAAGGGCAAAGATGAATCTGTAAATTGCAATGTTACAAGGATATCAAACTCAGATAATGTGTGGGAAAAAAATATTTAAGTACATAATCAGGCATCACCAGAAGGTGTAATCAGTGGTGGAACAGATGTTAATTGCCTGTTAGAGCTCCATAAGGAGATAGATGAGCTTAAACAAGCAGTATTAGATATCAAACAGTGCTTGATGAATATTGTGCCACAAAACATTATTGCTGAAAAGGATAGACTAAACGAGAATGAAAATTCATCAGAAATGGAATCAAGCAATACAAATTTTAATATTGGTTTAGGAGAAAAAAGTAGGCCCGAACAAAACATTGCAAATAATAATGGTTACCCCACTGTTTGTGAGAAAGCTTTAAATAATAAAGTGTTTAATGATTTAACAAGCATTCTTGACTCAGTGTCAGAATATATGGAAAATCCAAGTGAGAAGGTTAAAATGAATGTATTGGTTTCAGTGAAAAATATGAAGAAAAAATTGCATTATAATGGATCATAATTTGTGTGCAGTCTCTTGGAATATCACTACTTTGCAAAAAAGGTTAACAGATCTTCATGCTTATGTTCATTCTAGCAATGTTGTTATAATTTTGCAAGAGATTGGAACAAGTGGGATATCTTTGCAGTTACGAGGTTATCAGAGTTTTGAACTACCAGCAGATGAGACTGAAAATTGTAGAGGTTTAACAATATTTATTAGGGATAGTATCTCTGCATCATTTCTTTCAGCTCGTAATATAAATAGTACTGGGTATTTGTGTGTTAGTATTACACTCAGAAATACTGTCCCGACCATTATCAATGTATATGTTCATGGTAATTCATTAAATATAGATGATATGCCTGACCTTATTTTTGCTGATGAATGTCTATTAGTAGGTGATTTGAATGCTAGGCACAGAAATTTAGGTAGTATTGGCTCTCAGAATCACAATGGAACTATCCTACAAAATTTGTTAGCGGCTATTGAAGATGCCAAAGTCTTAGGATCTGGTGAACCTATACATGTCAAAGGGGGGAGGCTTGATTATGCCATTATTTTCAATATGCTAGATGTACAAGCATATTTGAAATTGTAGATACACTTTTAAGTGACCATTTTGCAATTGAAGTGAAACTGAGTGTTAATAAAATATGCTATATTAGTAATAGAGATATTAAATAAAAGATGGGCAACATTATAATTTTATTGCAAAGGTTAGTGAGTGGTATAAAGATTATAAAAAACTTGAAATCAAAGATGAAAACAAATTCTATGAAGATTTGTTATATGTAATTGATAGTATTTTGAATAAGCCTAGGAAAATTAATGAGTATAACACAAAACCCAAACCAAGGTATTATAATTACAAGGTGGTAAAGGGATGGAAAAAATTATGGAAAATATGTCTTAATCAGTGGAGTAAGGATCCTACCAATGAGAAAAACAGGGACACACTGCTTGAAGTAGCTGAATATACAACAGAGATAATTAAGAAAATAAGAAGTAAAAGTGTTACCCCGGTTATTCGCGTTTCTTGGTTCACGTTCTCACTGTATTGCGTTTTTTTTTTAATAAATTATTATTTTATTTTATGGGTATATGCAAAAATATTAAATATTAAAAAAAAAAAATTCACAGTATTTTCATTTTTTTTTATTGAAAAAAACATATTTCATTATCTAATCGATAAAAAAAAATTATTTCCCAGCCTACGAATAATAAAACAGTAAAATATAGTAAAAAACATAAATTTAGATAGATAGATAGATAGAAAGATACGTTTATTGACTACCTCTTTCGAAAAGTACAATATAATCTTTACAAAAGGAATATTTGGTCCAAATTACAGTGAATAAATACAATAGATTTTGTACAATCATCAAATAAGTAAATGAATTTTAAATTAATATACATTGTACTAATAACTGTAAGATATACGTACGTACAGTATAACTCACAGTATTGCATCATGCGAAATAGTGTTCGATAGCGTACAATGTATTGGGGTCGCAGCTACGTGAGCTAGCATATATATTTATATTTCCAGTAGTTTCATGATTTTATTGATAAAAAAATGTATTTATTAGCCTAAGAATAATAAAACAGTAAAAAATAGTAAAAAACATAAATACTAACAGTATTGCAACATGTAAAATACGATACCGCTATCAGCGTTTCAGACAAAGACTCGTTCAGTCTAACTCACGTGTGTGCCGTTCACGTTGTGCTTATTAAACGTTTTGCTTGTGTTCGATAGCATACAATGTATTGGGGTCGCAGCTACGTGAGCTAGCATATATATTTATATTTCCAGTAGTTTCATGGTTTTATTGATAAAAAAAAACGTATTTCTTAGCCTAAGAATAATAAAACAGTAAAAAATAGTAAAAAACATAAATACTAACAGTATTGCAACATGTAAAATACGATACCGCTATCAGCGTTTCGGACAAAGGCTTCCACCATCTTCACCATTCACGTTGTGCTTATTATTATTAATATGTTTTGCTTGTGATTTTTTTACTCGCATATTTTAACCTTTGCAATGCCTCCCAAATATCCTTCATCTTCTAAGGCTTCTTGTAGTGAGCCTAAGCAGCAAAGGAAAATGTTAACCATTGTAGATAAAGTGAAACTCTTAGATATGTTGAAAGAAGGAAAAAAGTTTGTGGATGTCGGCCGCTATTTTACGTAAACGTAAAAATTATTGTAAAATACTGTACCTATGTATGTCACGTCATCATCACCTCATTCACGGTAAATTTTCCTATCACTTTCATAAAAAATTACGTTGCTTGCTGTTATTTTTATTGTAAAGGGTGTTTTTTTAACAATACAGGGAGGGTTTATACAGTGTAAACGTAAAAATATATTAAAATATCTATGTACATATAGGCTGATCTTACTCCGCGGTTTTCCTGGTTCGCGCCGGGTCCTGGAACCGAACTACCGCGATAAGGGGGTGAACACTGTATTGGGAAAAAATTTTAAGTGAAACTGTCCACTCTAGAACATCAAGTCAAGTTTGGAATGGTGCGAATAAGGTTAAGAGAGTTAAAAAGAAATATAATGTTCATCTCAATCCTAATGGTAAAGCTAATGAACTCATATATAAATGGTCTGATGCATCAAATCATAACAGTCTTCCAAATAACGTTCAGAGTTGCTTGAGAAATTTTTTTGCGGTCTTGGAGACGAAAGTTGGTGAGTATCCAAATAGCTCTTAATGATGAAACTTGCATTCCTTTTACTAGAGATGAAATTCTGAATGCAGTAAAGAAGGGAAAATCTACTGCCCCTGGTAAAGATGGGTTAACTGTTATTAACTGCCTCATAAGCATGGAAGATAGTCCTATTCTTGATCTTTTCATCCTATCTTATGAAAATGGAAGATTGCCAGTGAAATGCAAGTTAGCACTAATTATTCCTGTGCCTAAGAGTAATGGGGATTATAGACCAATTTCACTACTCTCGTTATCTAAAATGATGGAACGTATGATACTAAATAGATTAATGTATAAAATTGATGGTCTTTTATCTGATAATCTGTATGGTTTTATAAAGGTCAAAAGTGCAACAGATTGTGTAATAAAATGCCTTAATAATGCTGATTGTTTGTATATCTTAAAGGTGCTTTCGATAAAGCAAATAAAGATATAATCTTAGAAAGCTTGGTTAATAAAGATGTGAAAGGAAAATTACTGTCTTGGATTGCAGACTATTTAAGTAAGTGGAGAGATAGTATTTGGTTTCAAGGTTGTGAATCTGAGCAAAAAGAGTTTGAGCTTGGCACCCCACAAGGTGGAGTCCTTAGCCCTATGCTCTTTTATATACCAATGAACAAAATAGCTATTTATCCATTTTATGGTAATTCCCAGGTAATCATTTATGCTGATGATATTTTGATTCAATATTAGAGCGAAAAAATTATGTCTAAGGAAATTGATGAGCTCCAAACTCTTTGTATATGTTTGGGTTTAGTGATTAATGAAAATAAAACCAAATATCAGTCAAGGGTTGTTGATGGAAAGGAGTTCTGGTTAAATGTAATAAAATTAGAGAAGGTAAGCAGTTATAAATACCTTGGCATGTATGTTAGTTTTCATAACAATCTTAAGGAACAAATTTCTTATGTAAAGAATATATGTGTGGCAAGGCTGAAACCTCTGAAAGTATTATCAAACAGGGTTAATGGTGTTGGTGTACCTGTTTTAAGGTCAGTGTACTTAAGCACAGTAAGGAGCATTATTGATTATTCTGCTCCGGTTTTGGTAGCTTATTCAGAGGACCTCAAGTCATTAGAAATTATTCAGAATGAAGGAATGAGGATTGTACTTGGTTGTCCAAGGACAAGAATAGAAATACAGTGTTGCCTCACTTATCGCGGTAGTTCGGTTCCGGGACCCGGCGCGAACCCGGAAATCCGTGGTGTAGAGATCAGCCTATATGTACAGAGATATTTTAATGTATTTTTACGTTTACTGTATAAACCCTCCCTGTACTGTTAAAAAAACACCCTTTACATTATAAATAACAGCAAGCAACGTAATTTTTTTATGAAAGTGATTGGAAAACTTACCATGAATGAGGTGATGATGACTTGACATTAATAGGTTCCATATTTTACAATAATTTTTACGTTTACGTAAAATAGCGGCCGACATCCACAAACTTTTTTCCTTCTTTCAACATATCTAAGAGTTTCACTTTATCTACAATGGTTAACATTTTCCTTTGCCGCTTAGGCTCACTACAAGAAGCCTTAGAAGATGAAGGATGCTTGGGAGGCATTGCAAAGGTTAAAATATGCGAGTAAAAAAATCACAAGCAAAACATATTAATAATAATAAGCGCAACATGAATGGCGCACACGAGTGAGGCGAGACAATGGAAGATGGTGGAAGCCTTTGTCCGAAACGCTGATAGCGGTGTCGTATTTTACATGTTGCAATACTGTTAGTATTTATGTTTTTTACCATTTTTTACTGTTATATTATTCTTAGGCTAAGAAATACGTTTTTTTTATCAATAAAATCATGAAACTACTGGTAATATAAATATATATGCTAGCTCACGTAGTTTCGACCCCAATACATTGTACGCTATCAAACACAACCAAAACGTGAGTTAGACTGAACGAGTCTTTGTCCAAAACGCTGATAGCGGTATCGTATTTTACATGTTGCAATACTGTTAGTATTTATGTTTTTTACTATTTTTTACTGTTTTATTATTCTTAGGCTGATAAATACGTTTTTTTATCAATAAAATCATGAAACTACTGGAAATATAAATATATATGCTAGCTCACGTAGCTGCGACCCCAATACATTGTACGCTATCGAACACTATTTCGTATGATGCAATACTGTGAGTTATACTGTACGTACGTATATCATTCAGTTACTAGTACAATGTATATTAATTTAAAATTCATCTACTTATTTGATGATTGTACAAAATCTATTGTAATTATTCACAGTAATTTGGACCAAATATTCCTTTTGTAAAGATTATACTGTACTTTTCCAAAGAGGTGGTCAATAAACGTATCTATCTATCTATCTATCTATATATCTACATTTATGTTTTTTACTATTTTTTACTGTTTTATTATTCGTAGGCTAGGAAATATTTTTTTTATCAATTAGATAATGAAATATGTTTTCTTCAATAAAAAAAAATGAAAATACTGAGAATTTTTTTTTTTATTTTAATATTTTTGCATATACCCATGAAATAAAATAATAATTTATCCAAAATAAAACCGCGATAAAGTGAGAAAGCAAACCAGGAAGCGTGAATAACTGGGGTAACACTGTAATGCAAATGGCATTAAATATTCCGAGTACAGTTCACAGGATTTGGGATTTGACTGCCATATCCGTTTTACAACTCAATATAGGCGTGATGATGCTTATGTAAAGTCTGCTGTTGATCATTTTAGATCAGGTTATTCTAGAAGTTTTAAGGTTAATTCATATACCAAAAAGCTTTGCAATATATTGGATGTTTATGATGTTGTAGAATATTGTGTACCAGTGTCTCAAAATGTTTACTTAAAACCTTGGTTGATGGAAAATTTGCATTGATAAATTAAACTTTAAGAAGCAGGATACTTGTCCATATGAATTACAACAAATATTCACAGAAAAAAATTCTCAATACCCCAGGGAAAATGCTATACATATGCACTGTGATGGCTCTGTTATTGGAAATAGAGCAGGATGTGGTGTTGGAATTAGAAAAATTTTTGAATATTGCATTAGTGTAGAAGAAAGAATATCCAAAAGAATTGCTGATAAAAGTTCCTCTATCTTTGCTGAACTTTATGCTATATATATAGGGCTTAATTATGTATTAGGAAAAAAAAATTGCATTTATTGATTGTCAGAGTGCTTTATTTGCCTTGAATACTAAAATGCCTATTAATGGTTATTTAGTATTAAAATGTAGGAAATGTATAACTGATATAAAATCACATGGATGTGATGTAACTATTGTGGATACCTTCCCATTGTGGTATTTATCTAAATGACGTTGCATATAATTTGGCCCGGCAGGGTTGTGAAAAAGAAATCATAGGATATGATTGCACTATGAGCAGTAAAAGAATAAAATCTGAAGTAGTAAAAGTCAGGAAAAAATGGGAATTGGATAAAGTTCGGGCTATTTTGTACAATGGTACCAAAAGCATGAAACATTATGATATAGTTATGAATAATACATATTTCATATGGCAAAGCTTCACCCAAATATCATGCATTTATGATGAGACTACGTTTTGGATATAAATATTACTGGCAATATGTTAAAGAAACTGATGGTATCCCTTGTAAATTATGTGGTCATGTTAAGTCTCATACTCTGTATCATTATATAATGGAATTTAGGGGTCTAAACGAGTTCAGGTGTGATAGTATTATTGATATTATAGAGATGGTGTGTTATTTTATAAATAACAATATGATTAAACAAATTATGATAAAATGTTCTAAGTATGACATTAGAGTTTAGTTCATCTATTTTCTCAGTATATTTGCTATAGGCATAGTTCACTGTTTGAAATGACCAACTGTCATATTGTGTATCATTATCAGGATCGTCAATATTATTGCAATTTTCATTGTCATTATTGCTTGCCTTGAAGAACAAATTTTTATTTTTTTTTATAGTTGTGTGGCGGGTTTGTTAGCTTGATAACAAGCTCCATATGATGTAATTGCCTATTATGCCAATAACTTTCTTGAATTTGAATTTGAATTTTGAATGTTGTAAGAGGCAACCAAAGGGATACCCTAATTGATGGGGCAGAAACTCATTTTTCATGCAAGCTGAATGAAGGGACTATTATATCACTGAAAAGAGTTCTCATTTCCTTTGCATTTCTCATTGTTTTCTACATAAAAAATTAACAGAACCAGTGAGAGTAGACAAGGTATGTTGACAGTGTAATATGCCCCATACTAGTTTCACCATGATAAGAGAGCCTCGTAGGTTTCAACACTGTTTTTTAACATATAAATCATCTATATCAAATGCAATGATTAATCTTGTAATAAAAATCGGTGGGAAAAAACAATTCAAATTCCGCATGTCCCTGTTATCTTTGAAAGAACTGCAGTGTATAGAATATTCCAGAAAGCCAACGGAGTAAAGGATGACCTAACAGATTCTACGAATGAAGTGTGAGAGTTGATACACCATATTAAGTGGAGAGCATTAGTTTACTGTTGACAATAAATTACCCAACACATCTTGTTAAGCATGAAAACTTTATCTTTATGAATGGAAATATAATTTCTTATAAAAGTAGAAGTACATGTGGATTTCTATTAATATGCAAAGTCTAAATGTTAAATGAAATATCTTTCCCTTACATTTACTTTACGGGAAAAATTAGACCTACAAATGTAAGCAATATATATATATTTCCATATTTAAGAGGTAAGGATGCAATAAAATCCCAACACTGATATATATTCACACCTAACTATATCATTATTTGTGATTGAAATACTTCTAAAGATTAATTGAAAATCTCAATGAAGACGTTGGTAAGGATGTCTTCTACGGACAATCCACATAAATTTAACAAAATCAGCTGACAGATTACATTATTGGTAAACTGTATGAAGAAGCTTTGTTGTTGGTCTTATTTTTCAAGAGAATATATAGCATAATGTTGAGGAAAAAAATGGCCGAGAAGACAAAACTTTGTACAGGTACTTGGTTTTTTACAATATAACTAGTCTCTTAACACATTTAAAGATTATTTTTTCATGACATTTAACAGCTGCCGATTATTTTTTCCTTAAATAACCAAATAAATGGCTTGAAACTGTCTCAAGGTTTACAGTGAAGCAATTTCCAAATATTATAGCCATTACAATACTACAATACTTATTAAAATACAGTATTATAGTTACAAGAATAATCGCTAGCCTGTCTATTGTAAATTTTCAAAACAACCCTGAAGACCTAAAGACTGGAAGATTCAATTTTCACACCCTATGACCATTCTATTCAATGGTTCATTGAATATAGTTATCAAAAACTAAGAAAGGCTTCACATTTATTACTACTGAAAATCCAAACGGAATTTCCAAATTTATGTAACCAAATTACTGTACTTCAGTTGAGCAGATTATTTACAATAAAATACTGCATAAGCAGTACAATTTACTCTAGAAATAATCTAAAGAATATCAAACAAGTAACCAGAGAAAATTAGGAAAACAGCTTGGAGAAATATTAAGACAATCAATATTCTGAAAGTAAAAGTAAATGGAAATATTATGAAATGTGATACAGAAAACTCTTGTAAACAGGAAAAGCAAATGTATAATTTTCTCAAGAGAACTTTCACATTCTTGAATCTTTATTACTCATCACAACAAAGTAAGCAAACTTTTGCTTTACAAGTTTTGTGGATTAGTGGAAACTTTAAAAACATTTAAAAATAAAGTACAAAAAGTACAGGGAGTTCAAATATAGTTGGGTACCATGGCGATTTTTGTATCTAGTTTCAAGGATAAGTTAAGAAGCTTAGGTTTGGCTACACTTTAGTATTAATTAACATAATACTGAGTTTCTCAATTTCTAATCTATACCAAATATCATTATAAAGACAAATGTGTCCTTTGCTTTGTGATATATTTTCCTTGTTTATATATGACAAAATATAAAATGTCTCGGTACTGCAGCACTATCCTAAAATTTTAAAAAAATATATTTAGAAATAACAGCTGCACAAAACTTCTTGCATATTGCAGATAGCACTAAATGGGATATCTCTGATGGGGAGGAAAAATTTCAAAGTTGTATCCCCTACGTGTCATACCAGTCAACTAAAAGAGAAACGGGAGAAGGGGTTAATAAAATTATTTTTGGAAATGGGTTGTCGATACAAATGGTGACTGGAAAAACAATTTGGGTATTTTAGAATAATGGCTTGTAAGATGCATACTTTGCAAATTATTAAAGGCTAATTTGTTTACTAGTCTGCAAACATAATTTTATGCCCTGTTATTGCATCTTACAACTCATATGAGGTTTAATGTTGGCATATCTGGGTTGATAATTGAGGATTTATCAAAACTTTTTAAAAGTTTTGAAGAATTATATGATTTTATCAAATTTTTTCTTCTTCCCTCTGCTGTGGCAAACCTACTAAGTGACAATATGTCAGAATGTAAATATGTATGCAGTATGCGGCATATTTGCTACAGCAGAGAAAATACAGTACTTTAAAATAAGAGAGACCTATTGCAGGCCTAAGATGGATAACCAAACAGGGAATAATGTATAATACATTACTAAGAGCCTTTTACTTTAATTAATATCTGCAAAGGTAGTTCTTAAGAGCTGACAATTCACAGAAATTGTGAAACTATAATTAAGTTAACTAAGGATGGCAACTGCACAAAGCAGGGGGCAAAAAAGTACTGATGATACAGGAATTTAAAAAAAAAACTTGTAAAATCCCAAGAGTACCAGTTTCAAAACTTTCTCAAAAAAAACAGAGAAATATGAATTACAATCAAGATTGAGCTATCACAGTGAAATCTGATAATCTCCGTTACATCAGTGACTGCACCATAATACTCAAAATGCTGAACAGTTCCAGAACTAATTTCCAATACTGTACTCTGAAACAAGCTATTAATCTTTACAAAGGAATATAAGTTTACCTCTTACTACATAACAGGTTTGCCAACACTGTCCATGACTTTATCTTTGTGATCAGAAAACTGTGGGGATGATTCATAGTTACATATAGTAACACCATGTCTATGTGCTTTAGTGTACTCTCCACGGAATCCTATATATGAAATTTTCGTAGTTTCCTCCCCAAAGTTGCCAGGAAAGTGCATTGAAAGATGAGTAACAGACGAAAATTTTACCACTCTGAAAAAGAAAAACCAGTCACTCATAAATATGGTTTTCCATGTCAACAATGGACGTACGTAATAGAACACAAACTCTTTAGAACCGTAACGAGTTAGATTATTTAATTACTGAATCTTCTAGTGCTCAACTATGTTCTAAAGTTCCCTTCCTTAAATATCCACTAGAAGACTAGCAACATCAAAAGTTCCCTACATAATGGAGACATGTACTATTACAGGAAGATTCTGCCTTTGACAACATATGTATAACCTAAAATCTCAATAACAATAAGCAAATCTAAAGCAAGAAGATATTTAATATCAATAAAACTGATAACTCTGTAAATCCCCAAACAACAGATGCTTCAAAGAATTAAGCCAAAAAAAATAATCAAAAACACTATCTAATCAATATACATTATCAGACACTACCATCTAAAATTGCAACAATTACTATCATCAATTTATTCTCTGCAATCATTAGGTGAGTTCATTATATTTTCCCTATTCATGGGGGTATGAGAATTTCGCTCTAATATTCACTGCTTGCAGTAGGGGCAACTGCAAATTAAACCTTTTAAAAAAAAAAAAATAAAAAAAAAGGAAAGAATGCCACAATCACAATTACAAAGTTGAAAGAAGTCACTAAATTAAAAATGAAGAGGGATCTAGCATGCTACCTTTTTTCCCTCTGAATTTATTTTTCTCAGCAATATATATCTATCATATGATGTCAATCATGCTACCTTATTTCACCTGGACACTTAGTTCATTTCATCATTTTCAAAAGTGCATAGCTTTTATTCTTTACGAAAAGTGCAAATGAATTACCAGAAACATTATGAAATATTGCCTAAAAAACGAAATAGAACAGAAAATTTTGAGAGATATTGATGTCTAAGAGAGAGACGAGTAACCCTGGCACCACTACTGACAAAAAAAAAGTTATGGTGGAGTAAATTAAATCTAGTTTACTATTCTTCCTTCTGAGTAGTTCTAAAAAAATCCTCACAACGTCTTCTAAAAGTAAACAGATTCATCCATCACTATACAAAATAACAGTGCAACATTGAAACTTCAGCCAAATTACTTAACATCTAATGCAAGAAGCTTAGTAAGAACATAAAAGAATGAGTAACTAAACTGTAACAACTTTCCTAATCACTTGAAGCCTCAAAGCAGAATCTCCTTCACTTGCTTATTAGGAATCATTATAACAGCTTAGAATGAAATATTCTGTGATCAAACAAATTTTTTCCAAACCCGGTTAAGGACTGATAAAAGCATGATTTGCAATATAAACCCTATTCTCATTAACCTCCTCTTTCAACAATAATAATACAAGACTTAAGGCATAGTTTACAAGTGTCCTATGTAAAATGCATACATTACTTGTCTGCAGAAGATATTAGTTACCCAAAAGTAAATATAGCTATTTATTACATTAAGAATTTTCTACTTAAAGGTACATAGCACAACATTCTACTTACTTTGTAGTATATTCCAATGTCCCTTCTGGATCAGGGTGCAATTCAAATTCTTGGTCAGGAGGCAGTCCAACATCATCAAATGTCATATGAGGTTTATTTTTGTATCTGCCAAAAGAAACCGCAATTATCCACCAATATGATGCATACTTGAATATATTTTATTATTTTCTTGCGAGCAAAATATGTGCCCATGCATAGGTAAAATTAATAAAGTGCCAATGGTAAACCTAATAAAACACAATGATGTTTGATACCAGCAACAGGTAACATATAAACTGTCACCATTCACAAAAAATATACTTATATATAGAGGAACTTCCACCTAACGAACGCCCCCACCCACGAACAAATCGACCTATGAACACAATTTTTTAACAAATTTTGCAACGACCAACGAACAAGCCTCAAGGTACGAACGCCCGGGTGACCATGTGTTTGCTCTCAGTTCTGAATTGGTGCCCGCACAGTAAACTTCATTCATTGTTCTTTCGTTGTAGCTTTCCAGATTTTTTTGCATTTTACTTTAAGCTAGCCCTCATTAT
Organism: Halocaridina rubra; assembly: GCA_037179515.1. Taxonomy (NCBI): domain Eukaryota; kingdom Metazoa; phylum Arthropoda; class Malacostraca; order Decapoda; family Atyidae; genus Halocaridina; species Halocaridina rubra. The sequence goes on from JAXCGZ010015124.1 coordinate 123,235, forward strand.
GGCTCCTGAGAAAGTGAAAAGTGATTGTGATAGTGATGATAAAAAACGTAAATGCATTACAGAGGAAATTAAAAAAGAAATAATAGCTAAACATGAGATCGGTGCTCGTGTTTCTGATCTCACCATGCAGCATAACATGGCGAAATTGACCTTCTGCACTATTTTAAAGAATAATGAGGTCTTAAAGGCGGCTGACATGAGTAAAGGAGTAACTATTTTAACGAAACATAGGTCTCAGATTATAGAAAAATATGAAAAAATTATTGTTAGTTTGGATAAATAAAAAAGAGCTTGCCGGAGATAGCTTAAAATGCGCAAAGGCTCTACAGATACACCATGATTTTTTAGTAGTGAACACTCTGAGTCCTAGTGGAGCTAGAATTGGCGAATTTAAAGCAAGTAGAGGCTTGTTTGAAAAATCTAACTGACGAATTGGAATTCATAGAGTCGATAGGCATGGAGAGGCAGCTAGATAGGACCAAAAGGCAGTGGATGCCTATGTTCTAGAATTTGCTAAATTTTTCGAAAGTGGAGGTTATGTCTCACAGAAAGTTTTTAACTGTGATGAAACAGGACTGTTTTGGGAAAAAATGCTTAAAAGGATCTACATAAGCCAAGAGGAGAAGTCACTGCCTGGCCACAAACCAATGCAGGATAGGCTTACACTTTTATTGTGTGCTAATGCGAGTGGGGATTGCAAGATTAAGCCTTTTTTAGTCTCCCACACTGAAAATTGGTGTGTTTTAAAGTGCAATAATGTGTTGAAGGCTAGACTTCTGGTAATGTGGAAGTCGAATAGCAAGGCTTGGGTAACACGCATCCTATTCAGAGAATGGTTGACTGAAGTTTTTGCGCCAGCTGTCAAGAAATATCTTGAGGAAAAAGGTTTGCCCCTTAAGTGTCCTCTGATAATATACAATACTCCTGCCCATTCTCCAGGTTTGAAAGAGGGCCTTGCTATAGAATGTGACTTCATAAAATTCATATTTCTGCCTCCCAACACAACTCCTCTCCTCCACTCCATGGACCAGCAAGTCATTTCCAATTTTAAGAAGCTGTATATGAAGGGTCTTTTGCCATGTGTTTCCAGGTCTCCAAGGACACGGATTTGATGACCCTGCGTGATGTCTGGAAAGACCACTTCAATATCCTCCACTGCATAGGCCTCATTGACAAGGTATGGAAGGAGATCTCTTACTGCACTTTGCAGTCTGCCTGGAGGAAACTATGGCCAGGTTGTGTGACTGATATAGACTTCGAGGGTTTCAAGCAGGAGACAGCTGTGAATGTAGCGAACGAGATTGTGGCTACAGGCAAAAGTTTGGGCTTGGGGGACAACGAGGAGGACCTGGTGGACGACCACATACAAGAACTCACCACCCAAGAATTGAATGAGTTGCAACGTGAACAGGTGAAGACTATCCAAGAGGAGCAATCAGTGGAGGAGGGGGATGAGAGGGTAAATGTTTCAAGTGAATAATTCAAAGAAATTTTTACTAAGTGGAGTGATGTGCAGGCTTTCATTGAGACTCATTACTCAGACAAAACTGTGAGAAACAGAGAAGTGAACATTGTGGTCTCATTTTAGATAATTAATCAGTAAAGAAAAAACTTTCTCTGGATCGTTTTCTTGTGCCAATACCAACAAGAGAACCACCTTCCAAGAGAGAACATACATGTGGAGAGGAAACACCAGAAATACAGCCTGTACCTGAACAGTTGCTTGACATTTTTATGAAAGGGGATCCTCCTCCTCCTCCTCCTCCTCCTCCTCCCCTCCTCCTCCTCCTCCCCTCCTCCTCCTCCTCCTCCCTCCTCCTCCTCCTCCTCCTCCCTCCTCCTCCTCCTCCTCCTCCTCCTCCTCCTCCTCCCTCCTCCTCCTCCTCCCCTCCTCCTCCTCCTCTCCTCCTCCTCCTCCTCCCCCTCCTCCTCCTCCTCCTCCTCCTCCTCCTCCTCCTCCTCCTCCTCCTCCTCCTCCTCCGTGCCAGTAACAATCAACCACAAAGTTAAATACAGTACTGTACCATGCTTTACTTTAGTATTTAAGCTAATTTTCCTATTATAGGTGTATTTATGAATTTTTGTATAAACCCATAAAAAAATTAAAAGGGTATATTTCTGGTTCTGAGGAGATTGATTTGTTTAACATGCATTTTAACGGAAAAAATTGTTTTGAGTTGCAAAAATTTTGACTCAAGAACTGGGTTATGGAACAGATTAAGTTCGCAACTAGTGGTACCACTGTATTCATACCTACAATACTGGGTTCTCACATACAACAAGTACCAAGGAAGCCTCAGAGTTATAAAGTGAACTTTTTCACATTTCTCCGATCACGAGGCATGCTAACAGTAATGAAATGCAGACTCAATTATCCTGGTTCTCTCATCAGGGATTTGCAGTTGCTCACTGACATTCAATCAAGTTAAGCTGTATAATAACATTGCAGGCCAATTCCTTTTATTTCTTAGTAAATGCACTCTATTTAAATGTCAAGATGCCTCCTGGATTGGGCCTTACTCACCTCATCCCTCTAACTCTTGCAACTATTTTTACCTAAATATTATTTCCCTATAATCTAATAAAAAAAAAACTCAATGCACTCAGACAACTTACAGTCTCAGTTTGCTTGGATGGTGGCCATTTTCTCCTCCAATCACAATGATGCCTTTTAATTTAATGTTATCTGTAAATCTAAAGCAGAGAAAATTGAAATAAGTATAGAGTAACTATCATGATTCAGAGAAAAAAAATAATTATTTTCAAACAATAATATCATTTTAATTAAAGTTTATAATTTTCCAACTAATTACAAATTATAGAGATATTCATCTAGTAATGTTACTCCAATAAAATGTCATCATTATATGTAAAATTTTCCAGTGCTAAAGAAACAACTCCATATTACAGGCACAAAACCGCAACAATATAATTAGGTTATCTGAAAATTTAAGTATGCTAAACTTACGGAATATTGAACAACAGTTCTTCATCTGCGTCACTCTCTACAAACTGTAAAATTTATAATGGTTTAGATTTTTACAATGACTACTATATTATTACTTCACTATTTGGGAAAAGACATGAAAAACATACAGTGTCTAATGGGTTAAGTGGCAAGATAGCAGGAAATTCGGAATAATGCATAAATAATTTGTTAGCAAAAAATATGTTGACGAGACTTCATTATATTACAGAACTTAAAACTACACTATTATCCTAATTCCTCTAAAATTAGTGATACTATAAATGATAGTGAAGATAATCTGCTCTTTCCTTCAATAATAAGGCTTGAATGCCATGGTCTAGGATAATAATACTATGACTGAATGTAATATTGGTAAGAGCCATATCAGCTAAATAAGTTCCTTTAGATAACATGAACAAGAATTCTGCTTATGGAGCGCTCCATATAAGATTAAAATTTTTCAAGTTGATGCCAAATTTGGCATTAAAAGACACATTATTTGAACATGTACTTCAGTGAACCTGGGAGGTAATTCACAGCAAATATATGAACAAAATTGTGAGGTAAATACTGCTAAAAATAATATATTTAAGTACTAAAACTTTTCAAAGATATAATATCATCCAACCTTATCCCTGGAGAGTCTATCTTCCCAAGGCTTAAACACTGTTTTTCCAGATCCATCAACAGTTTCATTTAGACACTCAACATTCTCAGTATCAATGCGAGTGTATAAACTGTAGGCAACACCTAAATCAGCAGGAGGGTGATCATGTCCATCATCACACGAACCATGACCATGACCTCCGTGGTTATGGCCATGCCCACCACCACCACAGCCTGACATTTTCCTATGTTCTATCTGCTAAAAAAAACAAAATCAGACATCAGGAATATGATGGCAAACAATAGAACAATAATAACAATCATCCTATATTTCTCAACACGACATGACATGTCACTCGTTAGCAGGGTATGCAGAACTGTGACAAAAAAACTTGAAGCAACGAGGATTTATTACACACTGTCCGTCATCACTTTTTCATATAGTTATTCAGTGATAAGATATAAATCAAGGAAAAGGGACTGTCAACCCAGCCACAAGTCTATTAATAATAATTTACACCTACAACTCATGGGTATTATTATTTCTCCCTCACCATTTGGGATACCACTTTTAGTCATCTCCTCTGAATCATATCCTACAAGTTATTAATATTCCGTACTTTACCCTCTTAGTAAGTCTGACCACTCTTTGATCTCAGTCTCTCCCATTTTTGCTCTCTCACCATCAATTCCTCCTACTCAGCATCATCTTTGGCACTACAAGCATACATAACATGATGATATGTGTAACTTTCCCTTTGATTTTCCATGGAATAACTACTGCCGTCAAACCCGTAACCCTGATCAGGTAACCATAAAAGTTAGTGAGATCATAACCTCGGGAATGGGGTGTTTATCCTCTTTTCTTTCATTACTTTTTCTCTGCACAATCCTTGGTTTGATTGCATCAGCTCTTCAGGCCAGGAATAGGGCATACCAGTTGTACCAAGCTGATGTATAGATCACGCCCAAGAGTGCCAAGTCAAGTGTTCTGGCATCTTGTGTACAGAAAGGGAGTTCTCAGAATACTTTTTCTGTTGTTGAGAATAGGCCTACATTTCTGCGGAGGAACCTGCATCGTTGTAGCCACCCCCCACACCAGATGTTATGGGATATTTTCCCCAAGTATGGCATTTTTTGAACTTTCAAATGTTATTGGTGGAGGGATGTGCGTAAGCCATACCAACATCCTCTTTGTCATGTGTTGTGAATGACATGAGGTTTGAAACAGGTCAAGCACTGGTAGGTTACGGCTGAGTATTGCAAGTGCCTTTGCAGTAACAGTAATGTTAAGGGGACAGGGGAGCACTGAGGCCTAGAGGAACTCTGTAACTTCCAAACAAACTAAGTGTTAATTGTCATCGGTTATTTTTCACCCACAACCGAGTACATGGCTTGATGTGTAGTAATATACGTTATTGGTAGCAGTGGTGTACATGCGTCATTGGCGACAGAGGTATATATACACATCACAGACTCTCACTCTGATTTAATATGCTCTGCATTTATTACAGCTAGGAACCGCTGCACTGCTCAGATTCCAAGGTTTAAAGTTTCCTTTTTAAGATGGAAAGTTGATGGCTGAACGACTCTCCCACTGATAAATGTTTCTGGTCCTTAGCCAAAAACCTCTCCAAAAACTTATTTAACTCAAGATTTCCCCCTCTCATTCATCCTGACAGCTCTATAGCTTGCTCTCCCACTGACAAATCACTCTCTTTGACTTTCATATTTCTACTAATTCTTCCATAAGTGATTTCAGCGCACTTGAACCTCGTACTTTACCGCTCTCTAACCCTATTCTTTTTGCTCCATAAAGGAGAAAGCATCAGGACCCAACAGTATAGCTGCAAGGTGCCTTAAGGAGTTTGCATATGAACTGGCTCCCGTGTTTTGCCATCTTTTTCGCCTCCTACTCTCTAAAAGGAATCTACCCTTCATCTTAGAAGAACACTTTAAGTAAGCCAGTACTGAAGAAGCGTGACCATTTTATTCCATCCAACAATCGACCAATTGCCCTAACCTCTGCTATCGCTAGAGTATTCAAAACTTTGCTCAATTCTCACTTCTTGAAAGACATTGAATCTAATTCGCTTATTTCTAATCACCACTACAGCTTCCGAAAGGCAGGATCCACTGGTGACCTCCTGTCCTATCTCATTCATGTATGGTCATCTTCTCTGAGGAACTATGGGGAATCCTTAGTCATTGCCCTTGATATTTCTAAGCCTAATGATAGTGTGGAATGTGGTTCTGTTGGCTAAATTTCCTGCTCATGGCTTTACCCCTTCTCTCTGTTCTCTGATTTCTAGTTTTCTCTCAGACTGTATTATATCTGTGGTTGTTGAGAGCACAACAGCTATATATTCCCAGTTAATAGTGGTGTTTCACAGGGGTTCTGCTTCTCTTCATCAATGATCTCCTCCAGTCCCCATCTTTAGCTCTTCTCCATACATTTGCCAACGATTCTACCCTTCATTTTCCTCTGCCTTCTCTTTACAACCTTTATCTGCTACTCGTATGAAGTTTTGTATCACTCTTTCTTCAATTCTCAACTCCGATTTACAGAGAGTATTTGAGTGGGGCATCCAATCTTTAGATAAATTTAATGCTCCCAACAGAGTTCCTGACTATATCTCTAGCTTCTCCTCCTGATAGCCCTATTGTCTGTGAAAACAACGAACTTTACCAGCTTAATTCCAATAACATATCAAGAATTCAGATAGCCTCTAATTTGTCTTGAAAGGGTCACAAAATCCTATTTTCTAAATTTGCATCTAAAATTTTGGGAGTTCTGTTTTATTTTTATCATTGCTTTTCCTCTTTTCAGTTACATAATATCTATAAAGACCTTATCCCTCCCTGCTAAGAATACTGCTCTCACATCTGGGGTGCTTCTTCTTATAGTTATCTCCTTGATAGGGTTGAATCTAAGGCAATCAGACTCATCAATGACCCTTTTCTTACTTCTAATCTGGATCCTCTTTATCTTCGCCATAAGGTATCATCACTTTTTTTATTTTTTTTATTACTACTTTCATCACTGCTCTGATGAGTTAGCAAATTGCTTGCCTCTCCTGCTGCCAAAGCCTTAAAACATTCGCCAAGCGGCCTCGTCTCACAGGTACTGTGTGGAGATTTGCAGCTTGCCAATTGGTCGGTACAGTGACTGCTTCTTCCCTCTCACCTCCAGACTCTGGAACTCTCTTCCTCCTTCTGTCTTTCCTAACTCTTTATAATATGTCTCCCTTCAAAAACTGAGCTATTGTCACCTCAGGGCCTAATCCCACCATATTTCTAGGTCGTCATTATTCGACTATTCTTTTGGCTATTCCTTTTCCTACTGCTTACCATTATTTAAATTCTGTCTAATTCTTAAGCTTCTCCTTTTTTGTCGTCTCATTGCTTTCTTGGTGCCTTTACCTGATGAGGGCAATTTTTTACCTGTCCCACTGTCGGTCTCATAAAAAAAATAATACAAAAGTGAAATCTTCATCCTTTACCACCTGGGATTATATTCAAAAGAATAAAAGCATGAAAGTATTACGCTTGAAAGTATAGAATGAATCATGGTTGAATGAAGATGTAAATAAGTTTTTATGAAAATAATATGAAAGTTTACAAAGGCAAAGTATAACTGTTTAATGATGTAGCAATTCAAATATTTTTTTGTACCACAATTATGAAAATCCAAGTTGAATGCATAATACATACACAATTACAGAGAACATCTTTATTACAGGGGATAAGGGAGAAAGCATTTCTCCCTCACATTTCCTGCACAAAAAAGTCAGCAACTATCATGACGGAAAAGATGTGGGGCAGGCACTTTCACTCTCCCTGCATTTCAATGTCTGCCACAAGGCAACTGATTGGCAAGCAAAACTGGTTATGATGAAATCTTACAGCATCAATACTTCAGGTAATATTATGGCTAACCTGTCAAATGTAAATAAAAATCTTAATACTACGGCAAGAAAAAAAAAAACACTGCTTTCACGAAGTTGGCACTTGTAACTATTGTATTCAAATATTATATGAGATGCTATTAACAAATAATAACAATGTACAGACACTCTCCTACTTATGAACAATCGACTTATGAGCTTCCATAGATACAAACAAATACCCACCCATTATCTACTCATGTATTAACGTACGTATTACTGTACTGTCCTGTATTATTACAAAGTTATTACTGTATTAAAATTTATATATACTGCATACTTTATGTTTTATGTAGTAATTATGTCTTTAGTCTAAGTACTGTATAGTACTGCATATGTATGTACTGTATAGTGCTTTTTTTCCTAAATACACAATTCTACTTATGAACAGACTTCTGGAACCTAACTCGTTCATAAATAGGGATTTCTGTATATATTTTAGACAATTTTTTCAATTTGTTCCATTCAAAAATTACATGTCTGAATATCACATAGTCTATAATACATTAAGTATCTAAACCCTCAGGCTCAGATAGTTACTGCAACTCGTAAGAAAAGAGTTGAAGCCTATAAACTAATGAATGAGTGTCCTTAGAACCCACATGTTATTGAGTGCAAATTTTGTTTCATTTACCTAAAATTTTGCTTTATGCGAGACTCATTGATCCTAGTTAGTCCATTTGTTCACATCTATCATTAAATTTATCAACAATTATATAGCTACAACTAATTCACTGTAAGTTGATGCTATCACTCCATTAAGAATGTGTTGTTCTTACATAGCTTCATTCAGAACCATTTTATCCCACAATACACAATTTATTAATATACATCCTTACTCATTACGATTTTTGTCATTTGAAATTCATACCTATAAATTTTTTTAAGAGTAGAGATACAAGGCTGATATAATTAAGAATCTTTTCATACAACATAGGGAAGGAAACAACAGATACAGAGCCAAAGCCACTTGAGGATAAGAATGGGTTGCAAGTGGAAGTCCTTTTAAGACAGACCCATAAACTTATCTAACTCAATGAAAGTACACTTATTAGAGTGGTTAGAGATGGAGCAGAACATTCATAAATACAGATACAGGAACGGACGATAATCCGATGTTGCAGCACTAATGAGAAATGAGAAAGTTTCATATTCTAGTTACAAAAAAGGTATGATCAATCTCTGATTCTCTCCTGTGAAAGTCAATACAGTAATGTATAATACTTTGGAAACTCTGAGTTATGTTATGTCTCATTTATTTACTGTCTTTTATTTACTATTACCTGCTGTTATCAGGCTCTTTACTACACAACTCAAAAACTGCAGTGTCTGAAGGTACCTAATTGGAAGCAACAAATTAAAAGCAATTTGGTTATGAGGTCTGACAACTATTATAAGAGGACATGAACTCATACACATACACAGCTTTTGCCCAAGCTCAAAAAATATAATTCACATAGGTGCACAGCAAAATAGCAGCTTTTCATCGCTCAAAAGGTGCATTTCATAGAAATCACTCTTTGATTCTGCATGAGTTTCTAAAAATCTTTGCAGAAAAAATATAAACAGAAACTTACAATAAAATAACTTGGAATATATTCATACCTGACCTGCCTGCCTACAGAACTTGGTAAAAGATCCTAACTAAAGTCTAATGTATTTATAATTTCAACAAACAAATTTAAAACTAGGGGTACAAAAATCTTACTCCTCTAGTTTTAAAATTTCATAGAATTTGTAAGTTTTTCCAATCCCCCAGTGTGTCATGACTAATCAGCAGTGATTACATTGGTAACAGATACAATACCCATCTTCACAATTCTGTAACGACAGCCATTAACATCATAATTAAAAGAGAAATTCAAAAGATTTTAAGGTCAATGTTCTTCATTGTTTCTAAACTCCAAAGTAAATCCTCTCCCTGATCCCCTACTAGGACTTACCAATCCAGTGTTCATAAATGTCTAGCTAGCAAGAAACACTCTTTGCAAACCAGTATAAAAATTTTAAGTTTCGTGCTTAGCACTCTCAGGTTACTTTTTTTTTTTTATAGTGCGATATCAGGACTGGCAAAGTTAATTGCCCTCATTAGGCCAGGTCACCAAGAAAACTTAAAGCAAAAAGAACAGAGATGGGGAGTTGCTGTTGATGCTGCTATTCCCTGAACTGCTTCGCTTAACATCCCAAGTCCCTAAGAAAGGCAATAGCCATCCTAGGCTTTCCCAGAGAGCTCGAAGGGAGTGAATGTTGCATTGGTGGCATATGTGATTGTGTACAGTGCAGTCTTCCATTATGTGCTTCCTGGGTTGTTCGTATTGTATCCAGCTAGAAGGATACGTTGTATGTGTTGCGTTGAGAAATGAGGTAATCGCCCAGGCGACTAAAACCTCTCTCAGGTATTCAAGCCCAATGAGAAGCGGGGGTTGGTGGTGGCATTTTGGCCTTCTTTGCTGCTCCTCTTTTGAGTGGCAGCTCCAGAGGATGGACCTAATGCCAAAGATGCTGCCACTCCATTTCCAGAGCATAAAGCAAAGAGAAATAGTAATGGGGAGTGTTGCAACTTGTCAAATGCGAAGGGATAATAAGAGATGTGTAAAAAATAAGCCAGAATATTCAGTGCAAACTTAGGCATAGAAAATGATTCGTATCTTGATGGAAGACTCAACATCGAGTTGTCCTGGTCAGTCCTAATTAATCCAAAAGAGCTTCACTTATTGAAAATGGTCTAACTTTCCTGATAATCAGTTAATAAATCACGCTCAATCCTCTATTGCAGTCACTGTGTAGCAGCAATAATAGACGTTACCTCAGCTCTTGCAGCAAGAAGTATTCCATTATTATAGAAACAGACTCGGTCTTTCATAATAGTTGCACATTAAAGTGAGTAGAATGCTGGGGGGGGTATCATGTCGAACAGGCCATATTTATTGTATTTCTGAGTGTGAACTGCAATAATGATCACAACATAAATCACCTCAAAGTTATTTACTTTTGAAGCTCTATATATGGCAAACTGACAACGGTTTTCCTGTAATTCCTTTGAGACAAACTTCTGCATCTTCATTTTCCATCACAAAAATATGTATTACCAGTGCAAGATATTATGACGGCAGCCATAGATCACGATACAGCAGAAATATAACACACACAAAATATATGGTAAATTTTGGTATCATTTTAGTTATGGCTATCAATGAAATATGAAGCCCCCAACTATGGAGGGCGCATTCTACTAGGTTAGGTTAGAGTTTGGTTAGGACACACCATAATTTTTTATTTACTTTTTTGTAATCCCCTCTTCTAAAAATTTACAGAACTTTTACATTAAAAAAAAATATATGAATTCAATTCCAAATTAAGGCGGGCACAATTGTTAAAAAAAAAATAGTGAATATGGAAATGATTTTTTTATAAATTGACCCATAATAGAGTCACTCTGTCCATGAATCCTTTTCAACATACGATGCCAATATATCTGATACTCAATACATCACGAAATTAATTTTTATTTATAATATAGTAACAAAATATATCACAAATTACACATCAACATACGACTATAATTAAATAAATAGATGTCTCCAATTCTTCTTCTTCTTCTTCTTCTAAGAGGACACAAATTTTGGTCAACTCACTGGTCCAGCCTAGACTTTTCAATAGACAGTAACTTAGCGAGGAAGCAATACTAAGTAGGCTCTAACCATGGAAAAGAAACCCGAGGGAAACTACAGGTTGGATGCCTTTTGTAACCAAAATAAATAATAAATAAAGAATTAAAAAGGAAAATGCACTTTCATCATTTTTTTTAAGGCTTAATTTTCTTAAAAATTCTTTCCTCATTCTTTGTGGAATTCTAAAGATATTTAAGAATAACTGATTAAATCCATTAAATAGACTTTTGGCTTTTGCTTAAAATAATAATAATAATAATAATAATAATAATAATAATAATAATAATAATAATAATAATAATAATAATAATAATAATATATATATATATATATATATATATATATATATATATATATATATATATATGGTTCTATTTTACGAGAAACATATGAGTACTGTAAATGTGAATGGTTATGGCTACGTAAGGAAATTGAAAAAAAAATTTTAGATCCTTAGTACTTAGTTCTTTTAAGTTTTATTACTTATCTTCAGAGGAATTTAATTTGTACATACGAATGATGCGATATATATATATATATATATATATATATATATATATATATATATATATATATATATATATATATATATATATATATATATATATATATATATATATATATATATATATATATATATATATATATATATATATATATATATATATATATATATATATATATATATATATATATATATATATAAATAGTCTCCGTGGCTAAATGGTAGAGTCCGCGATTCTGTGTCGGCAGGTCGAGGGTTCGCGCCCCGTCACGGACTGAGGTTAGTAAGGGCATACACTCAAGGTAACGCTTACATTTGCCAAAACAAGTCCTTCGCAAGAAGGCAACCGTCCCAGCCCTTAGTAGAAAAGGGAGTTAGAGACATAAAACCGAATCATATATATATATATATATATATATATATATATATATATATATATATATATATATATATATATATATATATATATATATATAGGTACATGGGCATGCATGTATATGTATATGTACCTACTTATTTCTCTAACCTGGAAATTGTTATTCTATATCTGCTTCAAATTGTCTGCAGTGGTACTGTCGTAAAGTGGAAACTTACCTTAAATGATAGCACTCAACAAGGGCTATTGAAAATTATTGTTACAAATATTACTCTTAATCATTAATCGCAGAGTACTCTTCTGCTATTAATACATGTAAACCATAATGTATTACTCTTAACTGATAATCGCAGAGTGCTCTTCTGCCATCAATCAATTATTACATTATATTTTATTCTTAATTACTTGCTATGATATTTGAAATTAATTGCAAATTCTATTAATATTTTATTTATACATAACCAAATATAGATTGTAATGTTTAACAACTGCAATATCACTGAGAGTGCCCATGTGCACGTCCCCATGTACAGTTATCTGAATTAAAAAAATAGGCCCTAATTCTGCCATATTTTTGTCTTCATTACTTCGACTATTCGTTCAGCCTATCCTTTTACTATTCTTTACCATTCTCTGATTTATGCCTTGTCCTTAAGCTTCCACATTTTTATCGTCTCAATGTTTCCTTGGTGCCCGGGCTTGATGAAGGCAGTTTTCTTGCCTGTCCCAGTGTCACACTCATAAAAGATTATGTATGCGCTTAATAGGTGTAGAAAGGTGTACTGAGTCCCGAACTCTCCTTACCATACAGTTTGCGTCACATGTATACATACACATACAAAATGCAGACGTAGGCAAATATGCAATACTCTGCATTTTCTGCATCGCATCTACAAATCTATACACATACATTGCATAACTATATATTTCGCATATCCACATGCATAGCCAGACTCTCAGATACAAAATTATATTTTGGTTGTTTTAAGTGCAATATTGCACACAACGCTTTTCACATACAAATGCACACTCATGCGTTCACATCCATACATGCATACATGAATACATATACATATATACATACATGCATGAATACTTGCAGATACATACAGTACGCACACATCCATGACCCTTAAAAGAGTGTGTTGTGTATCGAGGCAACTTGAGCCCTTTCTTACTCTAAGGAATTCCTCCTGTAGGAGGCACAGAAGGGTAAGAGAAGGAAAAAAAGTCAAGTGATAGATGAATAAAAAGAAACAGAAACACAACAGAGAAGAAAATCAGTGAAAATAGGAAGTGAAGGAAGAAGAAAATTAGAAAAACTTAAGTAAAAATAAATAGATAAGAATGAAGAAAAGTCGGGAGAAAAATTATGGAATAAAAGATATATGAGTGAAGACAAAAAAAAAAAATCATGGAAACCTAAATAGAAATAGGGAAGAAATAAAGAATGAAGTTAAGAAAACTTGCGTAAAATAAGAAGAAAAATGGAAAGAAAGTATTATGGAAATATAAAAAAAGAAATAAAAATATAGGAATCTGACTGAAAAAAAAAAAGAATCAAGAAAAAAATAGCTGAAAAACTATAGAAGATTGCGCAAAGAAAGAAAAAAAAACACTAAGCATAAAAGCAATATAAACGATAAATAAAACGAAATAGATTAATGAATGAAAAAGTTGAAAAGATTATGAAATACAAGGTAAAAATTGAAAAGGTTCAAAAAGATAATGAAATAGAAGAATTAGAATACAAGTGTGGCTGTTGGAAGAATTGAGGAAATACCCTACACAACACACACACACACACACACATGTGCTTAAAAAATGCGCAAACACAATATCAGTGGCACTAAGTATCATATTTAAGGAGTCACTGGAGTCGGGGGAGATTCCAAGATGCTGGAAACAAGCAAATGTGATACCTATCTTCAAAAAGGGAAGGAGGGATACGGCTCTGAACTATAGACCAGTTTCCTTGACCAGCATAGTTTGCAAAGTTATGGAGAAACTACTAAGGAAACATATCTCTCTTCACTTGGAATCCTTCAACTTTCTGTCAGTGAGGCAACATGGATTCAGAGAAGGTAGATCAACAGTAACAAACTTATTAGAATTTTATGATGAGGTAAGCCAAATCTTACAGGAAAGAGAGGGCTGGGCAGATTGCATATTCCTAGACTTCCAGAAAGCGTTTGACACTGTTCCACATGGGAGACTTATTAGGAAGCTGCAATCAATGGCTAGAATAGGTGGAAATGTTTTGGAATGGATAAAAACTTACTTAGAAGGAAGGGAGCAGAGGGTTAGAGTAAGACACTCAGTGTCTGAATGGAGAAGAGATAGTAGTGGAGTTCCACAGGGTACAGTTTTAGGGCCACTTTTGTTCCTTGTATATGTAAATGACCTACCAGAGTCTGTAAATTCATTCATGAATATGTTTGCAGATGATGCAAAGATTGTGAAGAAAGTAAAAAACGAGAACAATGGTAGAGAACTTCAGGAGGATCTAAATAATCTGCATGAGTGGTCAGAAAAGTGGCTAATGAAATTCAATACTTCAAAATGTAAGGTAATGAGAATGGGTACAAGTGCAAGAAGGCCCAAGCTTGACTACTCGGTGGCTGGAGTACAACTTCAAGAGACAGAAAATGAGAGAGATCTAGAAGTAAACATACTGGCAGATTTGTCTCCAGAAATACATATAAATGGCATAGTAAGGGCAGCATATGCATTCTTATCAAATGTAAGGGTAGCCTTCAGGCACATGGACAAGGAAATGTTCAGAAATATTTATGTAACCTATGTGAGGCCAAAACGCGAATATGCAGCCCCCTTTTGGAATCCGCACTTGAAAAAGCACATAGCTAAGCTTGAAAAAGTTCAAAGACATGCCACGAAACTGGTGCCAGAAATACGCAATCTCAGTTATGATGAGAGGCTGAGTGAATTAGACTTACCATCACTCGAAGCTAGAAGAGTGAGGGGGGATATGGTGACAGTCTTTAAATTCCTTCATGGTTATGATAGAGTGGATAGGGATCGATATTTTGATATGGCTGGCTCTAGAACTAGAGGTCATAGTTTGAAGCTTCGTAAGAAAACTTCTTTGCAGGATGTAAGGAAATACTTTTTCAGTGTAAGAGTAGTTGATAATTGGAATTGGTTAAGCGAGGAGGTAGTTAATGCTATCTCAATCCATAGTTTTAAGGACAGGTATGATAAGTATCACTAAGTATAAAATGGAACCGATGAGGAGACGGGAAGATACGAGCTTTGGGCTCTTTCCCGTAAACACAATTAGGTAATCACACAGAGAGAGAGAGAGAGAGAGAGAGAGAGAGAGAGAGAGAGAGAGAGAGAGAGAGAGAGAGAGGAAATCTGAGGAAGGATCAAAATAAAATGAGGGAGACCTAAATAAATAGATGAATATGAAAAAGAAAAGAAAAAAAAATACTGATATAATGAATATGTGAAGGTGGGACAAGCATAGTTAATACTGATTGATAAAAGGAAATGAATGAAGAATTACGTTAAAGATAAGAAGAAGAGAACTGACTAAGAAAAGAGTTAAAGAACAGAGATGAAAACCAAGAATAGCGTTGAAAACAATGTAAAAGAAAGCAGTAAATGTAGAAAAAGAATAGGAAGAGAGTAGGAAGGACGTAAAAGTAAATGGAAGCAAACAAGAAGAAGGAATAAGGAAGCAGAGGAGATAAGAGGAGGCGAGAAATAAAGAGAAATGAAACGGATTAAAGATGAGAGGAAATGAATAAGAGTAAAGGTGCAGAAAGCAAGAGGAAGGATTTAGAAAGTAATGGAGAAAGGAAGAGGCGAAAGAGTACTAGAGAAAGGAAAGAGATGTAGTTGGAAATAATAAGGGAGAAAATGGGAGTCTAGAGAAGCAGAGAAAAAGGAACGGAATAAATTGGAGAGGAAACATAAGTACGAGTGCAGTTTTTGCAACAAGAAAGAGTTGGAATTAATGGAAAAAGAAGGAAGGTAAAGAGAGTGAAGAGATATAAAAATTACTTAGTAAAGAAGGGTAACCCCAAATTATTTTAGACTTTTTTATATTTACGAAACAATTCACCTAACCTAACCTAATCTAACCCAACCTCACCTAAGCTAAGCTATATGCGGAGTTATTCAACAATACATGGGGCTCTGGGGGTTACTGATCTTTACCTCTCTCTCTCTCTCTCTCTCTCTCTCTCTCTCTCTCTCTCTCTCTCTCTCTCTCTCTCTCTCTCTCTCTCTCTCTCTCTCTCTCTCTCTCTCTCTCTCTCTCTCTCTCTCTCTCTCTCTCGTACAAGACTATTACAGCCCAATTTTTCCTTCTCATTTCTTTATATTTGTGATACTTGACTTAGAATCTATGCATTTTACTAAATGCAGAAGCAAATTGTACAACACCTTGACAACGTTTGGCCGCTTTCACACAAAAGTGGCACGTCGCACTTGGCATGCCTTGTGGCATGCCAGTTGAAAATGAACATCAGGAAATATATGAAGCCTTGCACACACAAGTGGCGTGACACGTCCCATGTACTACGTGAGACATGGTTCGCAAGTTGCACGTGGCACATGGGACGTGTCACGCCACTTTTGTGTGAAAGCTGTCATATATTTCCGGATGATCGTTTTCAATTGTCGTACCTTGTGGCACGCCACGCGCGAGTGCCACTTTGGTATG
>JAXCGZ010015124.1:145000-167500 GCA_037179515.1 Halocaridina rubra
GATAAACAGAATACAAAAGCTCATTAATTTTGCAGCTCGAGTTGCCCTGGGAGGAATAAGAAAATATAACCACATCACACCAGCTCTCAATAAACTTGGGTGGTTGCAGGCAGAAAACAAGGTCGCTTATGATATTTATGTTTTAGTATGCAAACTTTTGGACCATCACTCTCCTAGCTGGCTATTTGATTTTAAAAACAGTCTGGGATATAAGGGGAACCAACACAAGACAGAGCAGTGAGCTCTTTATTCAGAGAACAAACACAGAAGCAGGTTCAAAGATGATCACTATTAAAGGGCCAACACTCTGGAACAATATTTCAGAGCATTTTAAAAATACATCCTCATTCACAGCTTTCAAAGGCAAACTATATAGTCTTCTTCTGGACAAATAGTTGCTGCTCACACATAAACTAAACTTAATGATTTAATGCAATTTCCCTTAACACTAACCTCTCTATATGTAACCTGATATTGACTTCTCTGTTCTCTCAGTTAAGAACTAATTTTTCTCATTGTAAGGAAAACAAATATGGTGATGATGTCGATAATAACGATACTGTATTGAGTGCTATTATTACTACTTTATTATTAACATTATTGTTAACATTTTTATTACAGCATTATTATTTTCTAGGAAAGCTACATTTAATTTTACTGTATGTATTACCCTCTTACTTATTAGTTCAGTTACATGTCTACTTATAAGTTACTTTTAATCTTAGAAGAATAACCAATGTACAAAAATGGAAATAAATGTTTGCTTGTTTGTTTGCTTGTTTGGTAATAGGAGGCGACTTGAGTGTGCACCATCCAAGATTCAAGTATGAGCACCTCTGTACAGCAGGCAGACACATCATGAATCTGCTGTACAACCAAGAAGACATCACCTTGCTCAACAACCATGAGACAACTCACAAAAAGGTTGGCATACTGGATCTCACCTTTGCCTACAACTCCCTAAAACAAGACGATACTTGGAGAGTTCACCCCCTGGTCACGAGTGACCACTATGGGATCCACCTCAAGCTGCCAATTCCTGAAATTTTCCAAATCCCTGCTCCCATCCCTCTATGGAATTTCAAGAGAGCAGACCGGGGCCGATTCCAGGAGCACCTCAGCAGTTGGTAATCAGCTTATACACCACTTGGAGATATTGACCAAGCTGAGTCTGAGATAGTTAACGCCTTGCAAGCCGCAGCTGACTCCTCTATCCCCCTCTACAAACCACAGGTGGTATTACTGTGATAGAGTCAAAGAATTCAATCACTGGCTCAACATCGTCCAAAAAATGCACAGGAACTGTCGCACTGAAGACTCCTACCATACCCTCCAGGTAATCAGAGAACATGTCCATGAAGACACATGAGAAATTTAGAGGAAAAAATGGCTTGAGTGGTGCTCCAACCTAGATACTCACACCTCTGTGGGCCAAATGTGAAGGAATATCAACTCCTTTGCTAAAGGAAGACCTCCTAGAACCATCCTCAACAGGGACTCCAGCAGGTTAGCTGAAGAACTCTCCACCAAATTCACGTAGAGGGCTATCTCTGTCCAGCTCCCAACCGCAACAGGAACAACTCTTCAGGGTCTTACCACTGCAAGGTGGGATGAAGTAGAAGAGGCCATCAACATTGAAGATCAAGAAGATGCCCCCTTCACTCTGATCGAGCTGCAGGAAGTGAGCAAGAGCTCCAAGAACACAGCTCCAGGTACGGACAGAATCACATACTCGATGATTCAGAATATGGGGCCCCAAGGAGAGCTTGCTCTACTCTCTCTGATTAACAAGACATATACTCAGACAGTCAGACCAGCTTCGTGGAACAAGGCATATAGTCAGCCCATTCCTAAGCCAAAAGATCCAAATAACCCATGCCCTATCTATCTCTGAAGCTGCCTGAGCAAGACGGTAGAAAAGATGGTACTTAACATACTTCACTGGAAGTGACCACCCTTCCACGAAAATATGTTCACCTACCAGCCAGGACTAGGCAACTCAGAACCCATCCATCAATGATCTTCGTGGATTCATTGTATTTCTTGATTTAGAGAAGGCCTATGAACTTGCCAATGTACCAGCAATGCTCTCTGCTCTGGTCACTAAGCATATCAAAGAAAACCTTTTCTCCTGGATCAATCTGAGTCTACATATCCATAGCACTCGAGTCAGAGTTCAAGAGCATTATTCCACTTATAAAGTCCATGAATATGGAACCCCCCCAAGGTGGAATTCTCAGCTCCTTCCTCTTCAACTGTCTCATGGAGAAGATTATGGACATTGCCCTTTCACCTGGAGCTAAGATTTTCAATTATGCTGATGACTTTGCCCTCATCACAAGAGCCAACAGGAATTTAAACAAGATCCAGAGCTGCCTCATCAAGATTTACAAAGCCTCCATCTCCCTCGGACTAAAGATAAATGCCCTCAAAACCAAGGCACTCCCCATCCACCAATGGAGACTAGATACTAGACTGGTCATAGGCAATGAGCCTGTGGACTAGATTACCAAGCACCTCTACCTAGGTGCATACATCGATAGCCGACTAGTCTTCGGACCCGAGATACAACACTTGCGTGACAAATGTAAACTGCGCCAAACCTTCCTTTGACAGATGTTGGGCATTTTCGATGGCACGTCCTTGAGTCTCCTTACAACCTTCTATATGCAAGCCATAAGAAGCCTCATAGACTATGCATATCCCACCCTCTGGCTACTGAAAGACAAACAATGGGACAAGGTAGATGTAATACAAAATAATGCCATGTGGACTATAATAGGAACCACAATGTGGACCAAGAGAGAAAACTTCCAGCTGGAATCCAAGCTCATGCCACTTAAACTTAGATCTCTACAAAGATTAACCCTCTCAGTAGCTGCTACCATGGCTCAACGTCCCTGCCTTGCCTGCTCTGACTTCCGGCTAGCCCTCGATCACCACCCAGACCTCCCTGCAAGAACCTTGGCAGCCAAGGTCTGTGCCGGCCTGCAAGCATTACCAGTCAAGGAAGAAATCCTAGCCAAGATAAAGGACACTCCTCTCCATAAAAATTGAGCTGCCAGACAACCCCAAAAGCTCAGTTAACCCATTTGTCCTTAAAAACACGTACAAGGACAAAATTCAGAGCTGGAGCAGGCCAAACTCCCAAATCTTCTACACTGACAGCTCAGACAATCAAGAAACTGGAGCCTCAGCGGCTGCCTTCACCATCCAAGACTACGTCCAATTATGGAGGCTGTCGAACTCCTGCTCCTTGCTCCATAGCCAATGCCCTCAGTTTCTTCTCCCAGCAAGGAACTGACCATGCCCTTAATCTCTCTCACTCTAAAGGCACCCTACAGGCCATCAAGAAGCCATTCCTCAAGAATAATGTGAGAATTATTACCAGCATTCTTCATCTTTACCAGAGGGCAGTCAGCATCTGAAAAGCCATCACTCTTGCTTGGAATCCCAGCTATGAAAGCATCAAGGGAAATGAAGAAGCCGACCAAGCAGCTAAACAAATCTCTCTCCAGAAGGAGATTCAAATATCCCTGCCTCATGGGACTCTACAGATCAAAACCAAAGCTTCCAGGTCACTTCTTAACCTATTACTAGCCAGACACAGCTTGTGCACTGACACCAGTTCTCCCTCCATCTGGTGGTACAAAGCTACCGCCAGTCTCCAGCTCAGCACCCTGCCCAAGAGACTTCTCAGAAGCACAGCAGTCAACTTGGACCGTCTGAGACTTGGTTATAAGTGCACCTGGCAAATAATGGAAGATGTCATTAGGGAGTGCACCCTCTGTCATGAAGCCTTGCTGCATCCACTGCTCCACTACATCATCGAATGTGAAGTCTTTTCTGAAATTCGACTGAAGACTAGAGCCCCGGTAACACCTAGCATGGACCCCAATGCTCTTCCTGTTGTTAACTCCATAATCAGAATAGCAACAATGAACTTCATGGACAGCCTACTGAACATCATCAGTCAGTACCCTCCTCCTAGATAACCAGACAACAACTCATGCTCTTTGTCAAGACATGAGCTCAAGAGGTTGAGAACCTGTTCCTCAGCCTCTCCAGCATGAGCCCAACATACGCTGGTGTGGATCCAAAAGGAAGCCTTGTCCTTGCTGGTCATCAGCAAGACCTCTTCATTTCTCTAATTTTTCTCTTTTGTTCATTCATTTATTTTTCAATCTTACATATTCATAAATTTGTTTTTGTCTAGTTTCTCTTACCCTTCCTTCCTGGTGGTCCTCTAAGGGTCAAAGCGTGCTTGCAGTGCCATCACCTCTCCCATCTTCAACCCTATCCTATCTCGACTTTCCCCTTCCTCTCTAAAAGGTGTCTCAAATATTGAAGGAGACTATTAATTCTGAGCAGAACACCTCTGTACCCTCCAATCTTTACAGATGTGTACCAGGTCCAGACGATCCCACATGTGGGCCCATCAAGGACCGGCCACCCTCAGGGGCAGATATCGGTACTGAAGAGAACATGATGAAAGACAGAAGACTGTGTTGCAGAGATGTTGAGAAAGAAATTTTAAGTTAAACTCAATTAAACTCAAATTAAAGACAGATCAGGTGGAATATATAGGTCATGTTCTTACCCCTAATGGAATGAAGCCTGATTCTGGGAAGGTGGAGGTTATCACAAAATTTCCACCTCCTCAGGACAAAACTGTACTTCTTAGATTCATGGATAAGGTTAATTTTCATTCATAGAATATCAGACATAAATGAACCATTAAGAAGATTGTCAGAGTAGGATGCCGACTTCCATTGGGGTGAAGAACAAGTACAATGTTTTTGAGAAATTAAAGAAACTAGTTAGTGAGGAACCCAGCCATTGAGGGGGTCAAGCCAGCCTCAACTTGGTGCTGGTCCCAAGCCCGGGTGAATGGAGAGGGTTGGTGGCAGGAAGGGCATCCAGCCATAAAAATTTTGCCGAAACTAAAATATGGCCAGTATAGATAACGAGAATAGTCACCATACTAGGGCGTTCCCCTTAGGCGACGCGTTGGGGCTTCGTCTAACCCCTCCGGAAAGATGTCAAGGGCTACCCAGTCATGGGCGGGTTGGGTTAAAGAGGCAAGTTTGAGGGAGAGTGTCAGATGAGGTGCTGAGGGTGGGCACTCTTAATGTGGGAACGATGACCGGGAAGGGGCGAGAATTGGTGGACCTGATAGAGAGGAGGAGAATTGGAGTGCTGTGTGTGCAGGAGACCACGTGGAAAGGATATAAGGCAAGGGAACTGGGTGAGGGTTGCAAATTGTTCTATAGTGGAGCAAACAAGGAAGGAAGGAATGGTGTAGGAATAATACTATCCAAAGACCCGAAGGAAAGATTACTTGGCGTGAATAGAAAGAGTTACAGAATTATGAGCTTAAAGCTGGGACTGGGAGAAATGGTAGTCAATGTGATACGTGCCTATGCCCCACAAACTGGTTGTACAGTGGAGGAGAAGGAGGTATTTTGGGAGGAGATGGACCAGGAGCTTAGAACAATTCCTAGAAGGGAGAGGGTAATTTTGGGAGGAGATCTAAATGGCCACTTGGGAACTGGGAGAGCTGGGATAGGTAGAGTTCATGGGGGCTGGGGGTGGGTGAGAGAAATGAGGGGAGAGAGAGAGTGATTGATTTTGAAGTGGTTTTGATCTGGCATTGGTCAACACATTCTTTGAGAAAAAGGAAAATAGATTGGTTACATACAGTAGTGGTGGGAGGGAGATCCAGATAGATTTATTATTGTGTAGGGGAGACCATCTGAAGGAGATTAGCAACTGTAAAGTAATAAATGGGGAGAGTGTAGCAGTGCAACATAGGATAGTAGTAACTGATTGCTGGCTCAGGAAATGTAGGAAAAGTAAGAAACCGAGGATGGACCCAAAGATAAAGTGTTTGAGATTGAAAGATGCAGAGCTGAGAGCTATGTTTAAGGGAAGAGTGTTGGAAGTGATAAGGTTGCATGAGGATGTACAAGAATGGTGGACAGAGAATAGTAAGGTGATTTTGAGGGTTGGTGAGGAGGTACTTGGAAAGTCATCAGGAAGGAAACACCCAAATGATAAAGAGTCATGGTGGTGGAATGAGGAAGTGTAAGAATGGGTGAAGAACAAGAAAGAAGCTAAGAAAATGGTAGATTTATCAGGCCTGGAGCAGGATAAAGAAGAGTACAAGCAGGCAAAGAAGGAGGCAAGGAGAGCAGTAGCAAAAGCAAAGGCAGAGACATTGAATGAAGTCTATGAAGAACTGGAAACACCAGAAGGAGAGAAAAAAATATGGTGAATTGCCAAGGCCAGAGATGCTGCATCCAAGGACTTGACCCAAGTAAGACAAATAAAAGATAACCATGGAGTAGTCATAGCAGAAGAGGAAGAAATAAAAAGCAGATCGGAAACTTATTTTGAAGGATTACTAAGTGAAGAGAACCCAAGAGCAGTATTTTAAGATGGACTTCCAAATGAAGCAGTTACAACAACAGTGGCTAGAAGAGAGGTAGAGTGGGCAGTAAGGAAAATGAAATATGGAAAGGCAGCAGGACCTGATAAGATGCCAGTGGAGGTATGGAAGAGTCTTTGAGAGGAAGGCATAGATATCTTGTGGGACTTAATGCAAAAGATCTTTAGTCAGGAAAAGATGCCAGAGGAGTGGAGAGAAGATCATAGAGAGGAGACTCAGAGAGGTAAAGACATTTGGGGATGAACAATTTGGCTTCATGCCTGGAAGAGGGACAGTGGATGCCATATTTGCCTTGAGACAAATGATGTAAAAGCATCGGGAGAAACAGAAAGGACTGCATATGGTCTTTATTGACCTGGAAAAGGCATATGATCGAGTACCACGTCAAGAGGTGTGGAGGTGTATTAGAGAAAAGGGAATCCCCGAGAAATATGTAAGAATCATTCAAGATATGTATGAGAGGGCAGAGGCAAATGTTAAGAGCAGAGTGGGCTTGACGAAAAGTCTCTCAGTAAATGTTGGTCTGCATCAAGGGTCTGCTTTGAGTCCATATCTATTTGATCTGGTCTTGGATGTAGTAACCCAGGGTATTAGAGATCAGCCACCATGGTGTATGCTCTCTGCAGATGACCTTGTACTGTGTAGCAACAGACGAGAGGTAGTGGAGGAGAAGCTTGAGGAGTGGAGAAGAGTGATGGAGGATAGAGGACTGAAAATCAACAGGAGGAAGACTGAGTACTTGAGGTTGAGAGATGATGAGGATGGGGAGGTCAATTTGCAGGGGGAGGTTTTGAAAAGAGTTGAAAAGTTCAAGTATTTTGGATCAACAGTAGCAGAGGATGGTGACCTAGAGTTAGAAATAACCCACAGAATACAAGCGGGATGGAAGAACTGGAAGAAAGTGTCTGGGGTGCTGTGCGACAGGAGAATAGGGATTCAGTTGAGAGGTAAAGTGCATAAGACAGTTGTGAGACCTGCGATGATGTATGGAGCAGAGACATGGGCAATAAAGAAGACACAAGAGAAAAAAATGGATGTGGCAGAGATGAGGATGTTGAGATGGATGTGTGGGGTGACAAGAAGTGATAATCTCAGAAACGAGGTAATTAGAGGTACCTCAAAAGTTAGAGAAATATCAGATAAGATACAAGAAAGCAGACTAAGCTGGCATGGTCATGTCGTTAGGAGGGATGAACAGTATGTTGGGAGGAGGGTGATGGAAATGGCTATACAGGGTAGGAGAAGGAGTGGGAGACCAAAGCGTAGGTGGATGGATTGCATCAGTGAAAACCTGAGGTCTAAAGGTTTGTTGGGTGATGAGGTATGGGACATGAACATGTGGAGAACACTGGCCAGAAACATCGACCCCACATAAAAGTGGGAAAAGATGTAGACAAAGAAGAAGAAGAAGTTAGTGAGGCTCCGCTTCTAAGATTTTATGATGTACGAAAGCCAGTAACTCTAACGGTAGATTCGTCTTGATAAGCTATAGGAACCTGTATTTTGCAAAATATAAGTCAGTTGCTTATGCAGCTACCTCACTCACAAAAAAAACAGAAAAATTATGCTCAACTTGAAAAAGAACTTCTGGCTATTGTATTTAGTGTTGAAAAATATCATTCTTACATTTATGGTAAATCAGATGTTGTTGTCGATTCAGACCATAGGCCATTAAAAACAATTTTTAAGAAGCCTCTCTCCCTAGCTCCTCCAAGGTTTCCAAGAATGTTGCTAAGACTTCAGAAATATACTCTTGAGGAAAAGTACAAGAAAGGTAAGGAGATGTATGTAGCTGATGCTTTGAGTAGTGTCAACTGGTCTGAGAAACTTTATAAATCTTTTGATGAACACTTAAATGTTGGTACTGGATTGGAAGTTGGGGTATTATAACAGAAGACCTAGAATGACCCTACTCTGCAGATGCTAAAAGAATACACTCATGAAGGATGGCCTGATAATAAGAATTAAATTCCAGTAGACATAGATGATTACTAGAACTTTTGAGAAGAGATTAGTTATTCCAATGGATTGTTAAGTAAGGTGGATAGGGTAATTGCACCTAAAGAGTAGAGAAATAAAGTGAAGTGGAATCTGCATAAGTCACATAAAGGTATTGAAAAAACTTTAAAATTATCTAGGGACCTTGTAGACTGGCCTGGAATAAATGTAGAAATGAAAGACCTGATTAGCTCCTGTGATACTTGTAATGTTTTTATTAACCAACAAGCAAAAGAACCTTCGATGTTTCACCCAGTACTTGATTTGCCTTGGCAAAAGTTGGGTGCTGACTTGTTTGAGCTAGATGACAAATCATACCCAATCCTTGTTGATTACTACAGGAAGTTTGTGGAAATTGACGAATTAGAAACAACCCATGCCTGTAGTGTAATAAAATGCTGTAAGTGCGAGTTTGCGAGGTATGGTATACCTGAAACTATGCACAGTGACAATGGCCCTCAGTTTACTGCTAAAGAGTTTGGCAAATTTTTTAAATCTTATGGAATCCAACACACATCTTCTTTCCCTAGATATCCACAAAGTAATGGACTAGCTGAGAGAAGTGTTCAGACAATAAAGAAACTTATAAGGAAAGCAATATGTGATGGTGGTGATCTTTATCAGAGTTTACTAGATTACAGAAATACTCCCGTACTTGGAGATGTCAGCCCTGCTCAACTGTTGTTTTGCTGCAGAACCCGTACCACCCTCCCAACAGCTCCCGTACTGCTGAAACCAGAAACTCAAGACCCTCTCATTATTAAAAGACTGTTAAAAGAATGTCAAGATAAACAGAAATTCTACTATGATCAGAGTGCCAAACCTTTAAGTGATCTGAAACAAGGGGATGTGGTTAGGATTAATGATGGCCAAAGTAAGGAATCTAGAAAAGAGATTGTGGTGGCTCCCAGGTCTTACTTGGTGAAGGATGACTTTGGTCAGATATACAGAAGGAATAGAAGGCATCTGATTAGAACTTAAGAGTTCCCCCCTGCATGTAAGAGTTATGATTTGGATAATGAAGTTAATATTCCTGCTACTCCTTCTACTCATCAAAATTATAATCATGTATCATCTTCCAAGTCTAGGACCCCTGCACAGTCACATACTGTACCTGTAAGATACCCCAGCTATCCTGAAATTCATGATCTACCAACAGATCAAATGTGACTATAACTAGGTTTGGAAGAATTGTTAGTCCACCGAGTAAACTTGACTTATAATATGGATATGTCTAGTAATTTCACAAGTATCTTTATTAATAAGGCTGTCTTTTAATTTTACCATGCTGAGGTCATTTTCTTTCATTATAAAAAGGAAGATGTTATACTATTTGCTTTTATATTACAATGTGTATATAAGTATATATTAATATATGATTATAATAAGAATATTGTTACAAATCCGCAAGGGTCATATTATTGGCTTACATATTACTATGTGTGTATATATATATATATATATATATATATATATATATATATATATATATATATATATATATATATATATATATATATATATATATGTATGATATATATATATATATATATATATATATATATATATATATATATATATATATATATATATGTATATATATATATATATATATATATATATATATATATATATATATATATATATATATATATATATAATATATATATATATATATATATACTACTACTACTACTACTACTACTACTACTACTACTATATGATTATAATAAGCATACTGTTACAAACCCGCAAGAGTCATTTATCCATAACTGCCCAACTCCAAGTACTTAGGTAATTAATAAACAAGGACAGTAAGCCTTCCTGCCATTATTTATGATTGTGATTATTTGAGGACTAACACAACTTTGTCCATGTGCCTAAAGGCTACCCTTACATTTGCTAAGAAAGCATTGCTGCCCTTACTATGCCATTTACATGCATTTCTGGAGACAAACCTGTCAGTATGTTTATTCCTAGATATCTCCAATTCTCTGTCTCTTGAAGTTCTGCTCCTGCCATCGAATAGTCAAGCTTTGGCCTTCTTGCACTAGTACCCATTCTCATTACCTTACATTTAGAAGTAGTGCATTTCATTAACCACTTGTCTGACCACTCATGCAGACTCTTTAGGTCTTCCTGGTGTTCTCTACCATTTTTCTCGTCTCTTACTTTCTTCACAATCTTTGCATCATCTGTAAACATATTCATGAATGAATTTACAGACTCTGGTAAGTCATTTACGTATACACAAAACAAAAGTTGGCCTAAAACTGAACCCTGTGGAATTACATTACTAACTCTTCTCCATTCAGACTCTGAGTGTCTTACTCTAACCCTCTGTTCCCCTCCTTCTAAGTAAGTTTTTGTCCATTCCCAGAAATTTGCACCGATTCTCGCCATTGCTTGCAGCTTCTTAACAAGTCTCCAGTGTGGGACAGTGTCAAATGCTTTCTGGAAGTCTAGGAATATGCAATCTGTCCAGCCCTCTCTTTCCTGTAAGATTCGGCTTACCTCATCATAAAATTCTAATAAGTTTGTTAATGCTGATCTACCTTCTCTGAAGCCATGTTGTCTCATTGACAATAGTTTGCGTGCCACTATTATTGCCCATTATGAAAGTGGACATGAACAAGTCCAAACTGGGGAATGAAGGCTTGGATAACCTTTCTAACACTCGCGAGTCAGTCACCTCATGAATCGAATGCTCTAGCCATGGGCTACTGTGGTCTTTCGTTGTCATTATTTGAGGGTACATTTAAAATTAAACAATGCGTAGATAAAACGATTGAAGTTCCCTGAAATGAACATTGAGATCTAGCTTGTATTACACATAAAATAGAAGAAAATGAGAAAGTATTATTACTGATGAGGACGGCTGAAGTTTCCCCAACTCGTCTTAAATATGTAGACAAAAGTAGAAATCTTTTAACTAACATCACATTACACACTGATCAAAGTTATTGTATATTTTGTTCAGATTTTATAACTCTTCTTGAGAACTGAATTTCTGTAAGTATTTTACATAGCTACCTGAACTTTATAAAATATACCAGTGTTCCATACTATGAGAAAGAAACAGTGCCCAACGCTGAATACGAGCACTGGCATTAGTAGGAATATGACGCCCTTTGCCAAATAAACCTAAGAGTGGTTTATGGTCGGTCCTTGCTTCAAATTGTCTTCCAAGTAAAAAATATCTAAAGCGATTCAATCCAAAAACTAAGGCAAGCCCTTCTCGGTCAATTTGAGCATAGTTCTGTTCAGCTGATGTCAGTTTTTTACTAGCAAAATAAACTGGTAATTCTCTTCCATCAATATTTTGCAACAATACAACCAGCTAAATGTAAGAATTCATTATGAAGCAATGTTGTTTTTTATTACTGCCATTTTTAACTTGAGTTATTTTAGTTATTTGACGGTGGATATTTAACAAGCCCTATTATTACAATCTAGTAATTATAGTCAATGCTTGAATCTCCATATTTACTGCTTCCTTCTCTTGTCCTTTCCTTATGAATACAGAGAAGGGGTTTATCTCTTGATATGTGTATTATTTATCATTATATATTGCTTGTTACTTACAATACATGGTTTTACCAACTTTTTTTTTATTATCCTCTTGTTTGGAAATTCTATTCTCTAGATATTTCGTTTTACCTGAAATTAACACAAAACACATTTCAAATTAAATTGCATTTGGTAACAAAGAAATTATCTTGCTTCATTAATGACTATGGAGAGTGTTGTGGCCGCACAAATAATCAAACAGAGGGTAATGGGGGGCGAGGCGCCGATGAAAAGGCTGTTCCTAATTTCAGTAGTCCAGTCCTTGTCATACCTGGGCGAAAATACTTGAATCGAACTTAACAGGATTACAATTTGAAAGTTTTAAGTGATATAAGATATAGATACGACACAACCTTCTATGCAAACTTATTATTTTGATCACATTGACTACAAAAATCTGATTTTGTTTTGCTATATCCAGTCGGAACACAGCGACTTGGAATGTACTTATGAATTTTTGTAATATACCCTCATGAAGATATCGTCAATACAGACGCTGTTTGGTGATAGTTTTTTTTTTCTTTTTTTTTTTTTTGCATTATGTGGAATATGGGACAATAGGAATGGCTACAGTTGAGCCAAATTTTCTTACCCTAGACTTCTAGAAGCTTGTTGAATGCTAGTACATGTATGTGTTCTCCCAAGACAGCTGAAAAACGAGGGAAGAATCAAGTTTGTAAAATGGAAAGGTAATATGGATCATCTTTCACATCTTATAGTAGAGCTTATGTAATTTACCACTTGGTCTTACAGAATAAAGATACACGGAACCGCAGTCAATACTCATGTGCGCTCCGGCTCAAATTTTGTCTGATAAACTTATCTTAGTTTGATTTAAAGTCAATTACACTTTTACTATTTACACAACAGGTAGTTTACAGTTTAGCGGGCCATGCCACTCAAGGACCTCACCCCTCCGCTCAAGTAAGTAGTTCGACCCTAACCTGTATGATGGGGGTTCTAGGGGGCGAAGCTCCCCTGGTTAAGAGGTTAGGTAAGTATTTTTTGTTAGGATAGTAAAAAATTGTTTCGTATGCCTATTGTTGCCATTTTTGTTGTGTATTCATCCGCCAGTTCTCTAGTTAGAGCCTATCGCCATCTATTGGTAGGTCTTGAACATTGGTATGGTGTAGGATAGTGGATTACTATTCCACCTGAGTTATAATTATGGTAGCGTGGTTGGTGAAAAACATCTTCTTTATAGGAATTTATTTGTAGATAATATATATGTACTCAGAGCTCCCATTACTACAGTGCCTGTCTTGAATAATTCCAGATTCCCGCCCCCAAGGGGGGGGCTAGCTAAGCTGTGCTACAACACGTCTGCTCCTGACAAGGCCCGGTCTCTAACTGATGCTTTACAGTTACTCAGGGCATTCTGTGGGGTATTCGAGGGCGTCATGACATCGCCGCCACATTTAGGCATGTCTGAAATGCCTTGTGAAGTTATAGGCATCTTTAATATGCCTTACGACACTTATGCCTTACGACAGTGGCCCGCTAAACTGTAGGTGTTCCTTTACAACATCAGCTGGTAGATTGTTCCAGTATTTGCAGATACGGACTGAAGAAGTTTTTCCATTTGTTTAGTCCGGACATGTAGAACAGCTAATTTGAATTGCTTCCCTCTTGTAGTAATGCCTGAGCCTTCCTGGATGATCGGGAAGAATTGAGAAGAATCAGTATGTCCACAAATCATCTTGAATACTTCAATTAGGTCACCTCTAAGTCTTCGATCT
Source organism: Halocaridina rubra (assembly GCA_037179515.1). Taxonomy (NCBI): domain Eukaryota; kingdom Metazoa; phylum Arthropoda; class Malacostraca; order Decapoda; family Atyidae; genus Halocaridina; species Halocaridina rubra. The sequence continues at coordinate 158,759 of JAXCGZ010015124.1, forward strand.
TCAAGTGTTGTGAAACCCAGGGTCTTGAGTCTTTCTTCGTAAGGTAGCTCATTTAATTCTGGCACTATATCAGTAGCTCTTCTTGTTTGAGAATGTTAATGTGTTTTTTTAGGTAAGAGGACCAACTCTGAACAGCATATTGAAAGTGGGGACAAACTAAGGAATTATAAATACACCTAAGCATGTCTTTGTCCATTTATGTAAATGAGCGCCTTATGCACCCCACAAGGGAGTTAGTTTAGCTGCAATCTTTGAGGTATGGCTAACAAACTTGAAAGTGTCAGATACATATACACCAAGAACTTTCTCTTCATTGGAAGCATTTAAAATTATGTCATTTAAGGTATACATGTTCAAGGGATTTGTTTGTCCAATATGTATAGTACTGCATTTGGTTTCATTGAACTTCAGGAGCTATTTCTTGCTCCAGTCTTCTAACTTGTTCAAATCACCCTGTAGAGCTATTGCATCGGTTGGTCTTCGTATGGTCCGAAAGAGTTTGGCATCGTCAGCAAAAAGTTTGATGGAAGAGTCAATGTTAAGATCAATGTCGTTTATATATATTTTTTTTATTTTGCTTTTATCTGTCACAATTAGTCCCCATTCTAATTGGGGGTGGACACAAGCAGGATGAAGCCAGGAGATTAAGTCTGGATGCCTTTCCTAATGCCCTCAACAGAATTGGAGCTGCATTTGTCAGGCTTCTCACTTTTGTGATATGCATGCTCAATCAAAGCTGTACTCCAGGCCCACCAATTGGTGTATAGTATTGCACCAAAAAATCGCCGCTAACTCTTGATAATCCTAATTTAACTTTGGTACGTAGCCACAGGTGCATTTATTTATTCTACTCTGCAATTTTTTTCATGGGTAAATCAGTAGCAATTCGTTGACCTACTATCAATTAAATTAAAACCCATTTAACCATGTGATAATATTGTTGGGTATTGTTTAGTTTTTATTTAGATTTTGCACTGTATATCTGATTGTGCTCAGCGGAAAGAACCGTGTTCATAGCTCCTTATCATCTTGCTTGCTTCGTTTTTTATTCACTAATGCACATTGATCCGTAAAATTACAAACGACTTCAGCATTTATAGTTTCTCGCTATGCAGATGCCATTTTTACCCGTTTTAAAACTTAAAAAGTATTTCTTAACTCCTGATGGAACATTTACTATAAATCTCGGATCTTGTAAGATAAATAACCCCGGGGTCCTTAAGGGTTATTCATCTTTACAAGACAAGTCTTGGGGCTCGTCATGTTTACAAGGTAGTTATAGGGGTTATTAGTATTTACGAGGTAATTATTAGTTGTTTATCTTTTTACTTGCATTTGTGTGTGTGAATAAATTTTCTGTATGCTTACTTTTGTTTTTTATTCCTATACGATTTCAATTGGTTCTTTGCAAGTTTAATTATGGGGTTTTTTAACTCTACAAGTTTGATTATGGGGTTATTCAACTTTACATTGGGTTGTGGGGTTTATTTATCTTACAAGATCCAAAATCTCTTGTTCCAGAGCCACCCATATTAACCATCTCGTGCACGGTGACGCCAATGGGCTGTATAAATTTTTAGGGTCTAAGTGCACCGTGACGCCATTTGCGTCCATTTGAACAAAAATATTATTTTAAAATAGTTACATTTACGCCAATAGCGTTTGTTTTTTTGGCTGAGCTTAAGTGTCCTCGCTGTGTACCGAACGAAGTAATTAGCAACCCTCTCGTCTGACGTGGCTTTAAGAGCAAGGCATAAAACAAAAGGCAGTCTCCCTCACTCAGCACTCAGACTGCTCATCTCTTTATTTTCCATGTCCATAAACTTTCCTATGAATTATTGTTTTCTTATTTTATTGATTCATGAAAAAACTACAACAAATAACAAAGTCAATGAAATACTATGTATAATGATAAATGTAGGTTTGGGGGAGGAAAATAGCTGAGAAACAAGATTTGTCGGCGTACTAATAAACTGCCGGCCAGAGACTGGAATTCACAAATGAGCATAGAAAAGAAAACTTATTGAAACTTACTGTGCGTGGAATTGTTGAAGTGCCTCTTAAAAAACAATCGAGGAATTTGAAGTCTGTTACCATATACCCCTCTTTCTTTTGACTCTAGGTGGTATTAAGTGTAACTTCTTCAGCCTCTCCAAGTGCAAAATTCAAAAAGGTGATGCATATTGAAGCTTAGGCATAACATAAGTACTCTGTGTATATTTTAACTTTTCTTTGTCCGTATGCCTAAAGGTCACCCTTATGATTGCTTGGAAACGTATGCTTTTGCTCTAATATATTGGCCTTTGCATCTCTCACTAATTTTTTTTTTTTTTATGGTTCCTCTTCTTCTATTCAATAGTCAAAATTGGGTCTTGCATTCTTGCCCATTCTCATTACATTACATTTTTAAAGTATTAAATCTCATTAACCACTTAATTGGTCAGTCATGTAGACTTATATGGTCTTCCTGAAGATCTCAATTACTGTTTTCATTTTTTTGCAATGTCTGCATCGGCTGCAAACATATTGAAAATGTATTAACAGTCTCAGACAATTCCTCTTATTCTATTTATTAAATACATTTCCCTGATGAATGTGTCATGTGGGTGTGCACCAAATACCATCTGAATATCTTGAAATATGCAGCCTGCCTAGCCCTTATTTTCTTGTAAGATGAGGCGTGCTTCATTATAAATTTCCACCTATATCTTCTCTGAAACCATAATATCTTACTGATAAAGAGTTAAAACTCCAAGTGAATAAAAATTTCCCTTGTCAGTAATTTTATCATAAATTTACAAACCAAATATTTGTCAGTAAAATATTCCTTTAGTTGAGAGATGTGCCTCTTCTACCTTTTATGTAGATAACTAAAATGTTTACATCCATCATCTTAGAATCACCACAGAGATCATCTAATGTAATTTTGCAAATTTTTTTTTTTATAAGTGATTTTTTTTACTAAGCTATATTAACAATACACAGCACATACTGTTCATCATATTTTTTTTTTATTTTAAGCTTTAAAGTGAGTCTTTGCCTAATTTTACATATACAGGTATTAGCATTAATTTTTGTGGATTTTTATTGCATTTTAGGGGACTTCATTTTCATGTGTTCAAAAAGTTCTTTCAGACTAATGTAAAGTTGCGTAAACTGACACTACACATATATTATTTTTCTTACTTTTTTCTATTTTAAAGTTGAAGCAATGTTAGTTCAAAGACATGCCACGAAACTGGTGCCAGAAATACGCAATCTCAGTTATGATGAGAGGCTGAGGGAATTAGACTTACCATCACTCGAAGCTAGAAGAGTGAGGGGGGATATGGTGACAGTCTTTAAATTCCTTCATGGTTATGATAGAGTGGATAGGGATCGATTTTTTGATATGGCTGGCTCTAGAACTAGAGGTCATAGTTTGAAGCTTGGTAAGAAAACTTGTTTGCAGGATGTAAGGAAATACTTTTTCAGTGTAAGAGTAGTTGATAATTGGAATTGGCTAAGCGAGGAGGTAGTTAATGCTATCTCAATCCATAGTTTTAAGGACAGGTATGATAAGTATGACTAAGTATAAAATGGAACCGATGAGGAGACGGGAAGATACGAGCTTTGGGCTCTTTCCCGTAAACACAATTAGGTAATCACACATATATATATATATATATATATATATATATATATATATATATATATATATATATATATATATATATATATATATATATATATATATATATATAAATAAGTACAAACTGTTAGCATACAGCACTAAATAGTAAGGAAGCCCATCAGTGAAACAAAACTTATAAAACAATGCTATATTTCGGATCCTAACTGGATCCCTTCTCAAGCACAACTCAAGAAGGGATCCAGTTAGGATCCGAAATATAGCATTGTTTTATAAGTTTTGTTTCACTGATGGGCTTCCTTACTATATATATATATATATATATATATATATATATATATATATATATATATATATATATATATATATATATATATATATATATATATATATATATATATATATATATATATATATATATATATATATATATATATATATATATATATATATATATATATATATATATATATATATATATATATATATATATATATATATATATATATATATATATGAGAAAAGTTAGTTGCAGGGTTCTTTAGGGTTCAGTTTCAGCTAATTTTGTTCCTTGTATATGTAAATGACCTACTGAAGTCTGTAAATGCATATTGGAATATGTTTGCAGATGATGGTAAGTTTGTGAAGAAAGTAAAAGATGGGAACAGTGGTAGCAAAATTTGGGAAAACCTTAATAGTCTACATGAGTGGTCAGGAAAGTGACTAATATATTTCAATAACTTCAAAATGTAGGGTAATGAGAGTGGGCATACATGCAAGGAGGCCCAACTTTGGGTACTCAATAGTAGGTGCAAAACTTCAAGAGATGGAGAACAAGTAAGAAATCTCGATGTATATGCAGATGTGTCACCAAAAATTCATACAGATAATATAGTAAAGGTTGCATATGCTTTCTTATAAAAATGTAAGGGTACCTTCGGAAACATAGACAAAGAAATGTTCAGTAATATTTATGTAACTTGCGTGAGGCCAAAGTTGAATATGCAGTCCCTTGTTGGAATCCGCACTAGAAAAAGCATATAAACATACTGGAAAAAGTTCAAAGACATGCTTCAAAACTGATGACAGATATGCAGTCTTAGTTATGAAGAGAGGTTGAGGAATTTAGACTTATCATCACTTGAAGGTCGAAAGAAAGGGAGGGAAGTGGTTAGGTTTTTTAAATTCTTTAATGGGTTTACAGACTAGACAGGGAGTGTAGTTTTGATATGGGCGGCTCTAGAACTAAAGGTCATGGTTTGAAGCTTTGTAAGGAAACTCCTTTGAAGGATATAAGGAAGTAGTTGTTTAGTGTAAAAATAGTTGATGATTGGAATTTGCTAAGCAAAGATGTAGTTATTTCTAATTGCATTCATAGTTTGAAGGACAAATATGATAAGTATCATAGAGTATAAAAATTAAATTGATCATGAGCGGGGAGTTACAAGCATATGCTCTTTCCCGTAAGCATAATTAGGTAATTATAGAGAAAGACACACGCATAAACAGTGTATTTATATTTCTCTTTTTCATCTTTTTCAGGGACTTACTTCTTGAAAACTATGAGGAGGCAATCCAGAAACAGGCTGCTCTCTTGAAGAAACAACAGGTATTCTCGAAGACCTGTTTTTCCTCCCTCATTTTAAGTTTTGATTAGGTATTACAGGCACTCCTCTACTTACATACGAATTAGGTTCCAAAAGCCTGTTCGTAGGTAGACTTGCTTGTAAGTTGTGTTTTGGTAAAAAAAAGGACAGTACAGTACATACATATGCAGCACTGTACAGTACTTAGGCTTAAGACACTTAACTACTACATAAAGCATAAAGTATGCAGTATTAATGAATTTTAATACAGTAATTATAATGTAATAATATCGGACAATGCAATACAGTAATACTTACATTATTACAATGGCAGGGATTTGTTCGTATCTTGTGAATGCTCGTAACTTGGTTGAATATAAGTAAGGGGAGTGTCTGCATTTATTTTAATAAGATTTCGTTTTAACCTTTGAAGTTTGATATAAGATATTGTATTGAAAAACTGCCTTACCTTTTTAATTTTAAGTATAACGTGAGCTCAGATACCTGTGAACAATATTGTTTTCAAATGTATTTGCTGTAATTTATAAGAGAATCCACCTTTATAGTTCTTATTGACGTAGCCATTGTGCCTAAACAGTTTTCAGTTTATTTATAACATCTTTCAAGTTTTCACTATGTAATACTATTAAAGAATCTTAAAAATGGAAGCTGCATTTCTGTCTAGTACTAGCTTCTTGGAATGGTGTCATTACTTCAGCGTCAAATTAAACCAAATCCAATTTGTTGCAATTATGCACAATGTAATTTTCAAAATTACTTTATAGTTTAGGAGTTGCTGCCTTTAGGATTTTATAAAACTAAGAATACACTAGATTATGTTGTCCTATTATGAAACAAAAGAAGCTTCATTATTGTTATGCCAGGATATATTGTTTGATTTTATATATATATATATATATATATATATATATATATATATATATATATATATATATATATATATATATATATATATATATATATATATATATATATATATATATATATATATATATATATATATATATATATATATATATATATATATATATATATATATATATATATATATATATATATATATATATATATATATATATATATATATATATATATATATATATATACAGTAATTCGCAATGAGGCAGACAATGGAAAAATATAGAGATAAGCAAAGAGGGCTGTACATGGCGTTTATTGACCTGGAAAAAGCTTATGATCGGGTCCCGAGAAGCGAGGTGTGGAGGAGTATGAGGTCGATGGGAGTGAAGGAGAAGTATGTCAAGATAGTTCAGGACATATACAGGGAAGCCACAACAAGAGTAAGAAGTACAGTTGGCACTACAGAACCTTTTCAGGTGAAAGTTGGACTCCATCAGGGATCAGCTCTTAGCCCCTATCTATTTAACCTTCTCATGGATGTGATGGTGGAGGAAGTGACAAAGGAGGCACCATGGAGCATGCTCTTTGCAGACGATATTGTTTTGGTCTCCGAGAGCCGTGAAGAATTGCAAGAGAGGTTGGAGCTATGGAGGGGTTTGCTGGAGGATTACGGACTGAAGGTGAGCAGACAGAAAACGGAGTACCTGGAGTGCAATGTGACACAAGGAGGCGACCTGTTCATGCAAGACCACAAGCTCCCAAAGGCGGATGCCTTCAAATACCTCGGCTCCTACGTAACGAAGGATGGAGACCTAGAGAGAGAGATTGCTCATAGGATCCAGGTAGCGTGGAACAGCTGGAAGAGAACATCAGGGGTGCTATGTGACAAGAAAATCAGTGCTAGAGTGAAAGGAAAAGTGTACAAGTCAGTTGTGAGACCAGCGTTGCTGTACGGAGCGGAGACGTGGCCGGTGAAAAAGGTTCAAGAAAGGAAGATAGATGTCGCAGAAATGAGAATGCTGAGGTGGATGTGTGGGGTGACGAGGGAGGACAGGATACGAAATGAACGGATCAGAGGTACAGTGAAGGTGGTGGAGGCGTCGGCGAAAGCGCAGGAGAGGAGATTACAGTGGTTCGGTCATGTGAAGAGGAGAGAAGAAGACTACGTGGGTGTGAGAGTGATGGCGATGGACGTGGAGGGCAGACGTAGACGAGGAAGACCTAAACTACGGTGGAAGGACCGACTGAAGGAGGATCTCAGAGAGAGACAGCTGGAGGAGGAGCAAGTGATGGACCGGAACCAGTGGAGACGACTAGTGAAGAGATGCGACCCCATATGAAAATGGGAACGCAAATAGAGGAAGAAGAAGAAGAAGACAGTAATCCCTCGCTATTTCCCGGTTCACCTATCGCGGATGCAGTGCATCACGGATTTTTTTTTTTTTTGCAAGCAAAAATTTTTTCTTTTTTCTTTTTTTTATTGTGACACCAGGATGGGCCAAAAAATGATAAAATAAAACAGCCTTTATCAGGCTGTAAAGAGAAACAGAGATATAGAGTTTAATGACCTGTCAGATGTGAAGGGATTATAAAAGATGTGTAATGAATATCCAGTTCTCTGCTGGGTTTTAATATACCTCTGCATTACTTTCATGATGTCTATTCCAGTAATGCTCCTTAGATATTATTATTATTATTATTGGTGACAATAATTTTCCTTTGATAATGATTGTGGAGATTATTATCAATATTATTATTATTATTATATTATTATTATTAAGGGCTCATCATTGTTTGTACATCTGTTTGTTTAATTTACTTTAGTAACTGTGTACAGTGCCCCTCCCTAGTTTGCTGGGACAAAGAGAGTGTGGGGGGTTGGGTAGAATAGAATGTTGGAGAGAGAGAGTGAGAGAGATCTTTAATGAACTCTTATTCATTCAACCAAAACTACATTATTTATTGTAAAAATAATGGTTTAATTAAAAATTCGTAATAATAATAATGATAATAATAATATTAATAATAATAATCTCCACAATCATCATCAAAGGAAAATTATTGTTGCCAATAATAATAATAATAATAATAATAATTGACACATATTCATTTACAATTTTTTTTGTTTACGAACTGTATAAATCCTCCCTGCACTGTTAAAAAAACACCCTTTACATTATAAATAACAGCACGCAACGTAAATTTTTATGAAAGTGATAGATAAAATTACGATGAATGAGGTGATGATGACGTGACACACATACTCATTTACAGTTATTTTTTCGTTTACAAACTGTATAAACCCTCCCCGAACTGTTAAAAAAACACCCTTTGCATTATAAATAACAGCAAGCAACGTAAATTTTTATGAAAGTGATAGATAAAATTACAGTGAATGAGGTGATGATGACGTGACATACTCATTTACAATTATTTTTTCGTTTACGAACTGTATAAACCCTCCCTGCACTGTTAAAAAAACACCCTTTACATTATAAATAACAGCACACAACGTAAATTTTTATGAAAGTGATAGATAAAATTACGGTGAATGAGGTGATGATGACGTGACACACATACTCATTTACAATTATTTTTTCGTTTACGAACTGTATAAACCCTCCCTGCACTGTTAAAAAAACA
>JAXCGZ010015124.1:172500-197500 GCA_037179515.1 Halocaridina rubra
GCCAAATCCAAAGTCCTTTGAAAAGAGGCACCATCCTAGCCCTAATAGAAAAGGGAATCCATGATATAAAACCAGATTTTTATTATTATTATTATTATTATTATTATTATTATTATTATGTATTTTACCTTGCTTTGAATGGGAGGACCGGCCAGTGTGTATGAGAAAAATTATTGTTATTGTTCTTAATTTTATCATTATTATTATTGTTTTTATTATAATTTTTATTATTATCATCATCATCATCATCATATTATTATTATTATTATTATTATTATTATTATTATCATTATTATTATTGTTATTATTATTGTTATTATTATTATTATTATTATTATTATTATTATTAAATGATGATTGTTCTAACTTTGCAGTTGACCACAGAGAATCTCCAAGATGAATTATCAAACATGCACCAAAAGGTTATAACATCAAACAAACAGAATCAGAGTAAGGTAGAAGCTTTATGTCAGCAAATTCAGCAAGGAGTAACGGAAGACTTCTCTGAAGAGACATCTTTATTACAGCAAGAATTAGAAACAGCATTGAAAGTTTGTTGTACTCTATAAACATATGGCTAATTTATTTTATTGAGATGTGATATGAAAGTGTGGGTTTGTGCATGTTGATTGTATGTATGTGATTATATTTTTGTTGAGAATTTCAAGTACCATTTATGTCAAAAGTAACCATCATCAAACTATACGTGGGTGTATCACAAGTAGAACTGCTATACAATTTCAAACATTCAAATGTTTCTTTACTCTCACTCTTATGGAATTGCATTAGGTCGCATGTCATCCTGTTTTAAAAGTGGTTTCTAATAGCTTGTAAACTTGTACTGTAGTACCACGGTATCTCTATCAAAACCACCAAGACAGTGAATATCACTGTAAGGAAACAATTAATGATATACACATTGCAAAGAGCTGTAGAAAGTATTGCTTTCATTATGTATTGTTTCGCAAATGTTGAGTTGATGAGTCACCTAAAATTATATTAAAATTCCTAGTGTATTCTATCATGTACCGTTGTTTAAACAAGTGGAGGAGAATTTTGATCGAGATATTGATGATTAGCCAGAAACAGTCATTCGCATAGCAGTGAGTACACTCGCTGTTCATCCAGCATTTTACCCTTGTTCTTGTAGGTGTTACACTTAGAAGAATCTTTTTTGTGTTTTAAGTATAAGGTTATATTCTAGAATGTATTTTAACATGTATAATGTAAGATTCAGTTAAGCCATCAGACTCCATTATTATGTACAGTATTCTTATTACCAGGAATTTTATATATATCAGTAGTCCACAAAGTTGTGATCATAACAGTTTGATATGTTATCTTATTAGCAGCCAGTTTCTAAAACCATAATTGTTTCTTTTTTCAGGAGAAGGAACTGTCCCAAGCTGAATGCAAAAGACATGCATTGGAAGTGCAGCGTCTGCGTCAAGAGCTTGGATCTATTCAAGTTATCTCTAATGATGGTACCCGCATTTCTGTTGCTCAGGTTTGGTTTGATATATGTTGCATTGTTATTTTCATATTTTGGTTTGTATTACATTTTTCATATTTTTATAGAACTAAATAAGTAGTTTATAGTGTTTTTGCAATTCACTAGAGTGTGAAGTACTTAATATGATGTTGTACCTTTAAAGCTACATCTCACTGCATCTTATATGATAATTTTACATTATGAACTGCTATTCATGAGATCAATTCATATGATAATGTTTCACTGCTGTTTAGCAGCTTAAGAAGTTTGAATATGCTGTTAGAATACTAAATAACAGATTTAAGAAGTATGGAAATATTTTAGCTGCTCTTCAGGATTGTATAACTGCTCTTTAGGACTGTATAAAATCATGTAACACCTCAGTTTAATAGGTAATATGAAAATTTATGACCTCTGTTTAATGGATTTATGAGTATGACAATGTTGTAATACTGTTATTTAACAGATGAAAGAGTATGAAGATGTCATCAGAGCATTGGAGGAGGAAACTATTCGCTTGCGATCTGAAGTTTCCAAGATGGAGGATGAAAAAGTGGATATTATGAAAATTAACTTAGGACTCAAGAAACAGGTTATTATAGGGATCTTGTCACATATACATTATCTCCTGAGATACTAGAGCGAAATCAGACAATTGTTATTAAAATGATATTGAATTATATTAAATTTTTTATACACAGTCTTTTTCCACTCCTGTTTTCTTACTCTAGATATCATCTTTAGAATTGCAACTTGAGCAAGAGAGTCATGAAATATGTGGTTTGAGAACTCGTAGCCAGGAAAGGGAAAGGGTGGCTCAGGAAATGAAAGAAGCGTTTACTAACCTCAACAAGCAGTACTTAGACCAGAGTGAAGATCTTCGCACCCTATTGGCACAAACAAAATTACTTCAAAAAAATAAAGTGTGGCAATATATGTAATCATTTGAACTTATACCTACAGTACAGAAGATACTCAGGAAGTGCATATTTTGATCAAATCTTGTTTGTATAATGTAGTAAATATTTTTATAGCTATAACTGCTGTGACCCAAATGGCAATTAGCTCACCATACTCCCTGAGAAATTAGTTAAAGTATTTTGTTTACTTATAAATCAAAGTATTTTGTGTACTTTAAGTATTTTAACTCACATCTGGTGTTCTTTTCTCTTTTCATTGCCAATTATAGGATCATCTTAGTAAGGTTGTTATGACAGTAAATGAAAAGTTAAAGGAAGCTAAGACTCGGGTTTCAGAAAGTGTACGCATTGCAGAAGATGCTTTGGTGGAGAAAGATGCAGCACTACTCAGAGAAAAACACGCTTTAAGTATACTATCTGATTATTACAGCCATTGTTGATAATGTTTAGTAAAATTAGCCGTTTTGTAGTTTTTACATATGTAAGAGAATTTTACAATATCAATTGGATATTTTAATCAATGGACTGGGTACATAATATACAAACAATCATTAACATTTCAAGGCTTCCTAATTTTGATACTGGATGAATAATCTAGAAACAATCACTTACACTTCAAAACATCATAATTTTAATATTGGATAATTAAGCTAGAAACGATTACCTGCCTTTCAAGACACCCTAAATTTCATTTTTAAATAGGGCATGCACTTACCTGATTTAGTTTTCATTTTATTGTTTCTTCCTAATTTAGCTTATATATAAAGTTATTAATGTAATCTCTAATTACAGTTTACTGTAACTTGTGTTCCTATTGAGAATAATTATTGTTAGATATACATTCATTCACCTTCTGTTTTTTTGCCATGCTTTCCTGCATAGTGTTTATTGTGACTTTACCATATATGTTTTGTATTTTTGCATTATTACCACTGTATGACTTAAAAATATGATCTACTCCCCCAGATGAAGTAGCACGTTTAGAGAGCACAGTTTCTTCTCTAACGGTTGAAGCAGGGGAAAAAACTAGTGCAGAAATATCAAAAGTTAAAAATGACTACAACACGAACATTAAAACTATGTCTGAGGAAATTTTGAAACTTGAAATGGTGAGAAATCATTTTGTAATACTAAATATTACTTTATTACAGATTTACCTGCCTAGCTGTCTAGTTAAATTCTTATTTTTGTTTAACATTTCAAGAGTCATATTATAATTTAGCGAGACTTGGGAAATTTAGCATTGGCATTGTCTTGATCTTGTTCACAGTATATGGAATGTTTTAGTGAAAAGAAAGGAATGTCTCACCCTTCTGAATGTATAAAAACCAAATTTGGGGATTTTATACTTATATTCATTTTTTTTTCAACATTAAGCCGTAGCCCAATGAAACTAGCTTGATGACCACAACTGCTTTGAAGAAGCAAGACATCGCCTTCCTTCACTGCCATATCTCTTAGTTTTCTCTCTCAGTACGCAGAAAATGCGACTTGAAAACAATTTCCCCCTTACTGCCTGGAATTATCCTCTCTACTTAACCTCTCTGACACAGGATATATGGGAATGGAATTCTTTTTTCCTTGCCAGCAAGGGTAATTTATATATTACTAATTATTATTATATATGTCCATTCTGCTTTCTCATCATACAAGTACTCATTAATGTAATTTTCGTCTTAGGCATTAAATGAAAGCAATCTAGAATGCAGTAAAGCAAAGAGAGAGCATAGCAAAGCTGCAGATGATGTGAGAGTGATTCAGTCAGAACTTCAGCATAAAAAGGCAGAACATCAAGAAGAAGTAATGAACCTTCTTCAGAGAATCTCTTCTTTAGAGAATAAGATAGTTGTTCTTTCAGGGGAAAGGGATATATTGGCTGAACATAATACACATACTGTACAAGAGTAAGTTTCTTATACTTGTCAGTGTTAAGATATGCTCAAGGCATAGTAGTTTTTAGAAATTCCTTTGCATCTACAGAATTTTTATAGTATATAATTCGGTAATAGGGCAAATTGTGTAAAATTATATATTCTCTAAGTTTGATGTTGGTGTGCAATAAATATATGTTGTTATTGTCATTCTTAAAATACTCTCAATTATTGCTTGTTTCCTCCATTGGCAGTGTTTTGGTGTTTGAATCTCTGGGATTTTAATGTATTGTCCTTTTGCATGTCTCTTGATTGTGTTTACTGTGCTATATATTCCTGAAGCAGATTGTCATGGGTATATATGTCGGTGAAATTTTCTAATGTAGATTAGAAACCCATAGTAATGTATGCATTTGTACTTCTTACAGGTATGAAAAACAACGAGAAGAGCTGCTAGCGAGAATTCAGGAATTGGAACACCTACTGATGGTTTCACAGACAAATTTTGAATCTCTGAGAATTGAGCACGATGAAGTAAAGAGGAGATACAGCTCTCTTTCTGAAGAACTAGTCAAGGTGAAAGAAGAAAATCAGTCCAATGAAAAAATTTTAAGAAGACAGTTAAGGTGAAACTTTGTTTTTTATATATTGCTGCTTCATACAGGATTAAATGGTGAAGCATATATTTTATAATTTTTTTTTTTATATGATTGTGACACCAGAACAGGCCAAAAAATAATAAAATAAAACAGCCCTCATCAGGTCTGGGCATGAAGAATATACAAAATAAAGAGAAACAAATGGAGAGTGTAATGACTTGTCAGATGTGAAGGGATAATATGAGGTGGGTAACAAATATCCAAGAATATTCAGTGTTGATCTAGGCATAGAAAAAGAACCGTAACTGAAGGAAGACTTAACATCGAACTGTCCTGGAGAGCCCTATTTAAGTTCAAAAAACCTTCAGCTGTAGTATCGCACTCTTGCAATTCAGTGACAGACTTATTTTTTAGCATACCTAAGATCAAAGGACACTGGTATTAACTTAGAAGCTTGTTTATTTTTTATTGGCATAATCCAGTTAAAGCTGAGCAACAGTAATTTATAGTCTTATACAAAACGATATTTTGTTTGCTTTTGCATATGATTTCTTGCTGCAAATCGTATTAACTAGAGATTGAACTTTTTCATGATAGTTCTCTAAAAGATATACATACTCGATTTGAATGTTTGGGAAGGAATTTTAGATACAGTGTTACCTCAATTATCGTGGTAGTTCGGTTCCGGGACCCGGCGCGAACCAGGAAATTCGCGGAGTAGGATCAGCCTATATGTACATAGATATTTTAATGTATTTTTACGTTTGCACTGTATAAACCCTCCCTGTACTGTTAAAAAAATACCCTTTACATTATAAATAACAGCAAGCAACGTAATTTTTTTATGAAAGTGATAGGAAAACTTACCGTGAATGAGGTGATGATGACTTGACATACGTAGGTTCCATATTTTTCAATAATTTTTACGTTTACGTAAAATAGCGGCCGACATCCACAAACTTTTTTCCTTCTTTCAACATATCTAAGAGTTTCACTTTATCTACAATGGCTAACATTTTCCTTTGCCACTTAGGCTCACTACAAGAAGCCCTAGAAGATGAAGGATGCTTGGGAGGCATTGCAAAGGTTAAAATATGCGAGTAAAAAAATCACAAGCAAAACATATTAATAATAATAAGCACAACGTGAATGGCGCACACGAGTGAGGCGAGACAATGGAAGATGGTGGAAGCTTTTGTCCGAAACGCTGATAGCGGTATCGTATTTTACATGTTGCAATATTGTTAGTATTTATGTTTTTTACTATTTTTTACTGTTATATTATTCTTAGGCTAAGAAATACGTTTTATTTATCAATAAAATCATGAAACTACTGGAAATATAAATATATATGCTAGCTCACGTAGCTTCGACCCCAATACATTGTACGCTATCGAACACAAGCAAAACGTTTAATAAGCACAACGTGAACGGCGCACACGTGAGTTAGACTGAACGAGTCTTTGTCCAAAAGGCTGATAGCGGTATCGTATTGTACATGTTGCAATACTGTTAGTATTTATGTTTTTTACTATTTTTTACTGTTTTATTATTCTTAGGCTAATAAATACGTTTTTTTTATCAATAAAATCATGAAACTACTGGAAATATAAATATATATGCTAGCTCACGTAGCTGCGACCCCAATACATTGTACGCTGTCGAACACTATTTCGTATGATGCTATACTGTGAGTTATACTGTACGTACGTATATCATTCAGTTATTAGTACAATGTATATTAATTTAAAATTCATCTACTTGATGATTGTACAAAATCTATTTTATTTATTCGTTGTAATTTGGACCAAATATTCCTTTTGTAAAGATTATACTGTACTTTTCAAAAGAGGTGGTCAATAAACGTATCTATCTATCTATCTACATTTATGTTTTTTACTATTTTTTACTGTTTTATTATTCGTAGGCTGGGAAATAATTTTTTTTTTATCAATTAGATAATGAAATATGTTTTTTCAATAAAAAAAAATGAAAATACTGATTTTTTTTTTTTTATATTTTAATATTTTTGCATATACCCATTAAATAAAATAATTTATCCAAAAAAAAAAAACGCGATAGAGTGAGAAAGCGAACCAGGAAACGCGAATAACCGGGGTAACACTGTATATTCAGCTTAATTATCAATTAAAAGTTGTTGTTCATATATTTTTTTTAAACTTTGCACATGACATCTTAGTACCAATCTCATTACTTGACTAAGTTATAATACTCCTTTTATCTGTGAAGTAAGTTGCTAGTGCAAATGAATAGTCATAAGATATGTATTTTATATATAGCTCTTCCAATATTATTTTTACTGGAGGTTCTTATTTATGTTAGTATGGAGAGAGTCTAAGTGTTGTGATCATCTTTGGAGAGAAAATCATAACTACATTTTAATATTCATCAGAACAAAAATAGAAGAACTGGAGGAAGTAAGCTCTTCGAGTCGTGTCCGATTAGATGCCACTGACTCATGTCATAGAGATGTAATTAAGCAATTAAATGAAAACATCAGTGTTCTCCAAGAATCTTATTTGAGGTTTGTATAATTTTACATTTTTAAGGGCTTGTATGTTCCAACATTTGTTCTTTATAAAATATACTGATCTAGCTTTTGAATTATTCTTAGTGGTTTTATAGAGAATATTAGTTAAATGCCTTTATTGAAACTAGCAGCGGTATTGACTTGCCAATATTTGGATCCTAAATAGTTAACGCAGTGATTATTGTAAAAGTTATTTGCTTCTGGGCTGTTCCCTGGTATTCCCTCTAGCGATGTATGTATTTCAGTGTGAGTGAAAAATGAGGTCATGTATACTCCTAAGAGAATTAAATTTAAATCTGTTGCAGGGTTCAGTCTCATTTGGCCAATCAAAAAATGGAATATGAAGAGAGAACCAATGACCTACTGCAGCGTTTAGAAGATTATTCACTCAAATATAAAAATGTCCTGCAGTCACTGCATGAAACCAAAACCGAATTAGATCTCACCAAGGACTTGTCCTCACAGTATGAATTAAGGTATGGTACATTGCACCAGTCTTGGGAAATATGGATGTAATGATAATACTTTATATGCAGAGTACCAAGGACACATATTTGGTTTCCTTGCTGGATTTACTTGAAAATTGGATTAGATATTGGCCTAGAGATGAAAGTAATAAAGATTATTTAATCTTACGTTTTATGGGAATGTGAGGAGTTTATTTATTAAACCTGCTATATTTACTATTTTGTGATACAGATTTTGTTACTGTTGATATTTGTAGGATAGTTGAGTGTACTGGTTGTTACTCCTTGCTTACATGCACCACTTATAATGTACCTTCCAATGATAAGTCCTCACTCAAAGCCTTCATGTATTACTCATATATATATATATATATATATATATATATATATATATATATATATATATATATATATATATATATATATATATATATATATATATATATATATATATATATATATATATATATATATATTATGTTTTGTGATAAAGGTCAATATAGTAACTGTTCAAGGGTTAGCTCAGCTGCTTTAGAAACGAAAAATTATATTAATTCTACATCCTTGCCAAAAAGACCGTAGAGTCCCCCTTCACCCTCATTAGGTTGTGTGTTTGTAATGTTCTTAACGGTATGCATGGAGGCAAACCGATATAAGGCACTGTGATGGAAAAAGCTTAGTTTTCAGTCTCCATGCAGCCTGTGCAAACCCAGACTCCTACCCCTTATTAAATTACTGAAAGTGAGAGTCTCACTAGATAGTTTTGTTTGTTGGCATGATAACGGTGACGAAATGGACAGCATGTTTTCTAAACTCCGTGAGCTGGGTCCTACACCCTCATCGCCTATGAAGCCTGTAATTTGGATCACCAGCGTGAGCATGTGGTTGGAATGATTAGTTTCATCTTTCTTCGAAAGCAACTCGGTTGTGGATTGGCTATGCCTCCACCAGAGCCAGACAGACTGCATGGAGACTCAAAAATATTCTCTCATCTTCTTCAAAGTGTCTTTTATGACTTGAGTAGACTATTGTATTGCCTTTATTCCAGTATGTTGAATTTTAAAATTATGGAATTTCATAACTCACAGTATAACCCTAATAATTATTTTAGCTGTGTTATTATATATGATTTCTTCAGCTTGAAAATGTTTATGCATTTTATATATATATATATATATATATATATATATATATATATATATATATATATATATATATATATATATATATATATATATATATATATATATATATATATATATATATATATATATATATATATATATGCAGTAATCCCTCGCTATTTCGTGGTTCACCTATCGCGAATTCAGTGCATCGCGGATTTTTTGGAGGCAAAAAATATATACAGTATATATATATATATATGTTCCGGTTTTTACGTCGCGGACTCCCTTATCAACCAAGGGCTAGGACGGTTGCCTTCTTGCGAATGACTTGTTCTGGCAGATGTAATCCTTACGCTGAGTGCATGCCTTTGCTAACCTCAGACCGTGACGGGGCGCGAACCCTCGACCTGACGCCTCAGAGTCGGAGATGCTACCGACTGAGCCACGGCGACTACACAGTATATATATATATATATATATATATATATATATATATATATATATATATATATATATATATATATATATATATATATATATATATATATATATATATATATATATATATATATATATATATATATATATAATTTTTTATTTTTTTTTTTAATTTATTTATTTTTTTTTTATATATATATATATATATATATATATATATATATATATATATATATATATATATATATATATATATATATAATTTTTTATTTTTTTTTTTTTATTTGTTTTATTTTTTTATTTTATTTTATTATTATTATTTTTTTTGGTGACACCAGGACGGGCTAAAAAAATTATAAAATAAAACAGCCTTTATCAGGCTGTAAAGAGAAACAGAGAAGGAGAGTGTAATGACCTATCAGATGTGAAGGGATTATAGTTGTTTAATGAATATCCAGTCCTCTGCTGAGTTTTGATATACCTCTGCATTACTTTCGTCATGTCTATTCCAATAATTCTCCTTAGATCTTATTATTATTATTATTGTTATTGGCGACAATAATTTTCCTTTGATGATGATTGTGGAGACTATTATCATTATTATTATTATTATTAAGGGCTCATCATTGTTTGTACATCTGTTGGTTTATTTACTCTAATAACTGTGTACAGTGCCCCTCCCTAGTTGGCTGGGACAAAGAGAGTGTGGGGGGTGGGGTAGAATAGAATGTTGGAGAGAGAGAGAAAGTGATCTTTAATTAACTCTTGTTCATTCAACCAAAACTACATTATTTATTGTAAATATATTAATAATAATCTCTACAATCATCATCAAAGGAAAATTATTGTTGCCAAAAATAATAATAATAATAAGATCTAAGGAGAATTTTTGGAATAGACATCATGAAAGTAATGCAGAGGTATATTAAAACGCAGCAGAGAGCTGGATATTCATTACACTTCTTTTATAATCCCTTCACATCTGACAGATCATTAC
Source organism: Halocaridina rubra (assembly GCA_037179515.1). NCBI lineage: Eukaryota > Metazoa > Arthropoda > Malacostraca > Decapoda > Atyidae > Halocaridina > Halocaridina rubra. The sequence goes on from JAXCGZ010015124.1 coordinate 182,963, forward strand.
ACTCTCCGTCTCTGTTTCTCTTTACAGCCTGATAAAGGCTGTTTTATTTTATCATTTTTGGGCTGTCCTGGTGTCATAATCATCTTTAAAAAAAAATAAATAAATAAAAAAAATATATATATTTATTTTTTTATTTTTTTATTATTATAGGTGTTCCTACTTCGCGGAAATTCACCTATCGCAGCCGGTCCCGGAACCGAACCCCCTCGATAAACGAAGGATTACTGTATACATATTTCATTTAAGTTTCCCATGTACAGTATGATATACGTTTTCTTTGAACGAATTGTATACGTTTTCTTTTTCTCTCAGCTGACAATATTTATGTTAAGATTTCGTGCAGATAGATAGAATAATGTTCAGAACCAAGAAATATTAATAATACTATAAGTTTAAAAATTAGATAAACCCCAAACAAAGCGAGAGAGAGAGAAATCTAATAATAAACTTTCCTCCATTTTAAATTCACTCTGTCTTCATTTCCTGATGGAACATTAAAAGGATGCATCCATTTGCCATCAAAGTAGAGAAGAAATGAAATGAGAAAGAGGATATGAAAGCTGACGACAATAAATGGGGAAAGACGTTGACGGAGAGAGAGAAAGAGAGACTACTGTAGAACGGAACAGAAATCGTGTAAGCGGGACACACACACAAACACACGTACATACACACATACGCCGTGTGACGACGCCGATTGTCTACCCCCAACAATCCCCACCACATTCTCTCTCTCTCTCTCTCTCTCTCTCTCTCCAACATTCTATTTTACCCAACCCCCCAAACTCCCTTTGTCCCAGCCAACTAGGGAGGGACACTGTACACAGTTATTATTGGAAGCACGCTCTAGTTCAACCTGTTCCTAAGAAGGGTGACCGCTCTATTCCTTCTAACTACTGACCTATTGCTCTAACCTCCTCTATTGTTAAAGTTTTCGAAACTTTGCTCAATGCTCACTTCTTGAAACGTCTTGAATCTAACTTGCTTATCTCCGATCACCAGTACGGCTTCCGCAAGGCAATATCTACTGGTGATCTCCTGTCCTATCTTACTCATGTATGGTCATCTTCTCTGAGGAACTATGGGGAATCCTTTGTCGTCGCCCTTGATATCTCTAAGGCTTTTGACAGAGTCTGGCACAAGGCTCTGTTGGCCAAACTCCCTGCCTATGGCTTTACCCCTTCTTTCTGTTCTCTGATTTCCAGTTTTCTTACTGACCGTTCTATATCTGTAGTTGTTGATGGCGCGACATCTAGCCCTCTTTCTGTTTCCAGTGGTGTTCCACAGGGCTCTGTTCTTTCACCTACTCTCTTCCTTCTCTTCATCAATGATCTCCTACAATCCCCATCTTCCTCTCTTCTTCATGCCTTTGCCGATGATTCTACCCTTCACTTTTCCTCTGCCTTTTCTTCACAACCTTCATCTATTACTCGTAATCAATCTCGTATCACTCTTTCTTCTACTCTCAACTCCGATTTGCAGAGAGTATCTGAATGGGGCACTCAAAATTTAGTTAAATTCAATGCCTCCAAGACACAGTTTCTGGCTATCTCTTTATCTTCTTCTCCTCCTGATAACCCTATTGTCTTCGAAACTAATGAAATTTACCCTCTTAACTCTGTCAATATATTAGGAATCCATATAGCCTCTAACTTGTCTTGGAGGAATCACATAATCCAAATTTCTAAATCTTCATCCAAAAAATTGGGGGTTTTGTTTCGTTTTCGTCATTACTTTTCCTCATTGCAGTTGCTTAAAATTTACAAAGGTCTTATCCGCCCCTGCTTAGAATACTGCTCGCACATTTGGGGTGCTTCTTCCTATACTTATCTTCTTGATAGGGTTGAATCTAAGGCAGTCAGACTCATTAATGATCCTTTTCTTACTTCTAACCTGGATTCTCTCTCTCTTCGCCGTAAGGTATCTTCCCTTTCGCTTTTCTATTGCTACTACTTCCATCGCTGCTCTGATGAGTTGGCGACTTGCATCCCTCCTCCATTGCCGAGGCCGCGTAACACTCGCCAAGCGGCCTAATCTCACAGGTACTGTGTGGAGATTTGTAGCTCGCGGATTGGTCGGTGCAGCGACTGCTTCTTCCCATCTACCTCCAGACTCTGGAACTCTCTTCCTCCTTCTGTCTTTCCTAATTCTCATGACCTTTCATCCTTCAAAAAGCAGATCTATCGTCATCTCAGAGCCTAGTCCTCCATATCGCTGGGTCCTCTTTACTCTGACTGTTTTTTTCTGTCTGTCGTTTTCCTTTGTGTGACATTACTTCATCTCTGCCTTGCCCTTAATCTTTTCCTTTTCCTTCGTCTTGGTATTTTCTTGTGCCCGGGCCTTTGTTGATGAGGGCAGTTTCTGCCTGTCCCGGTGTCACACTCTTAAAAAAAATAAAAAATAAACCAACGGACGTACAGACAATGATGAGCCCTTAATAACAATAATAATAATAATAACATTGATAACAATAATAATAATAACAATAATAATAATAATAATCTTCACAATCATCATCAAAGGAAAATTATTGTCGCCAATAATAATAATAATAAGATCTAAGGAGAATTTTTGGAATAGACATCATGAAAGTAATACAGAGGTATATTAAAACCCAGCAGAGATATGGATATTCATTACACATATTTTATAATCCCTTCACATCTGACAGGTCATTACACTCTGCATCTCTGTTTCTCTTTACTTCATATTCTTTGTGCCCAGGCCCGATAAAGGCTGTTTTATTTTATTATTCTTTGGTGTCACAGTCATTTATTTATTTATTATATATTTTTTTTATTTTTTTTTATTTGTCAGAAAATTCCGCGATGCCCTGAATTTGCAATAGGTGAACCGCGATATAGAGAGGGAACACTATACTGTGTATATATATATATATATATATATATATATATATATATATATATATATATATATATATATATATATATATATATATATATATATATATATACAGTGTTGCCTCACTTATCGCGGTAGTTCGGTTCCGGGACCCGCCGCGAACCAGGAAATCCGCGAAGTAGGATCCGCCTATATGTACATAGATATTTTAATATATTTTTACGTTTACACTGTATAAACCCTCCCTGCACTGTTAAAAAAACACCCTTTACATTATAAATAACAGCAAGCAACGTAAATGTTTATGAAAGTGATAGATAAAATTACAGGGAATGAGGTGATAATGACGTGACATACATATCATTTACAATTATTTTTTCGTTTACGTACTGTATAAACCCTCCCTGTACTGTTAAAAAAAAATGCCCTTAACATTATAGATAACAGCAAGCAACGTAAATTTTTATGAAAGTGATAGGAAAACTTACCGTGAATGTGATGATGACGTGACATACATACTCATTTACAATTATTTTTTCGTTTACGTACTGTATAAACCCTCCCTGCACTGTTGAAAAAACACCCTTTACATTATAAATAACAGCAAGCAACGTAAATTTTTATGAAAGTGATAGATAAAATTATGGTGAATGAGGTGATAATGACGTGACATACATACTCATTTACAATTATTTTTTCGTTTACGTACTGTATAAACCCTCCCTGCACTGTTAAAAAAACACCCTTTACATTATAAATAACAGCAAGCAACGTAAATTTTTATGAAAGTGATAGATAAAATTACGGTGAATGAGGTGATAATGACGTGACATACATACTCATTTACAATTATTTTTTCGTTTACGTACTGTATAAATCCTCCCTGCACTGTTAAAAAAACACCCTTTACATTATAAATAACAGCAAGCAAAGTAAATTTTTATGAAAGTGATAGATAAAATTACGGTGAATGAGGTGATAATGACATGACATACATACTCATTTACAATTATTTTTTCGTTTACGTACTGTATAAACCCTCCCTGCACTGTTAAAGAAACCCCCTTTACATTATAAATAACAGCAAGGACCGTAAATTTTTATGAAAGTGATAGATAAAATTACGGTGAATGAGGTGATAATGACGTGACATACATACTCATTTACAATTATTTTTTCGTTTACGTAATGTATAAACCCTCCCTGCACTGTTAAAGAAACACCCTTTACATTATAAATAACAGCAAGCAACGTAAATTTTTATGAAAGTGATAGATAAAATTACGGTGAATGAGGTGATAATGACGTGACATACATACTCATTCACAATTATTTTTTCGTTTACGTACTGTATAAACCCTCCCTGCACCGTTAAAAAAACACCCTTTACATTATAAATAACAGCAAGCAACGTAAATTTTTATGAAAGTGATAGATAAAATTACGGTGAATGAGGTGATAATGACGTGACATACATACTCATTTACAATTATTTTTTCGTTTACGTACTGTATAAACCCTCCCTGCACTGTTAAAAAACACCCTTTACATTATAAATAACAGCAAGCAACGTAAATTTTTATGAAAGTGATAGATAAAATTACCATGAATGAGGTGATGATGACGTGACACATACTCATTTACAATTATTTTTTCGTTTACGAACTGTATAAACCCTCCCTGCACTGTTAAAAAAACACCCTTTACATTATAAATAACAGCACGCAACGTAAATTTCAAAAAAAAATTAAAATACTGAAAATGTTTTTTTTCAATATTTTAATATTTTTGCGTATACCCATAAAATAAAATAATAATTTATCCCAAAAAAACCGCGATAGAGTGAGAACGCAAACCAAGAAGCGCGAATAACCGGGGTAACACTGTATATATATATATATATATATATATATATATATATATATATATATATATATATATATATATATATATATATATATATATATATATATATATATATATATATTTATACAGTTATCCTTCGCTGGATCACGTTTCTTGGCTCGCGTTTTCACTGTACCATGGTTATTTTTTGGCAAATTATTTTTTTTTGGGGGGGTATATGCAAAAATATTAAAATATTAAAAAAATAAAAATTCTCAATATTTTCATTTTTTTTATTGAAAAAAACATATTTCATTATCTAATTGATAAAAATAATTTATTTCCCAGGCTACAAATAATAAAACAGTAAAAAATAGTAAAAAACATAAATTTAGATATACGTACGTACAATATAACTCACAGTATTGCATCATGCGAAATAGTGTCCGATAGCGTACAATGTATTGGGGTCGCAGCTACGTGAGCTAGCATATATATTTATATTTCCAGTAGTTTCATGATTTTATTGATAAAAAAACGTATTTCTTAGCCTAAGAATAATAAAACAATAAAAAATAGTAAAAAACATAAATACTAACAGTATTGCAACATGTAAAATACAATACCGCTATCAGCGTTTCGGACAAAGGCTTCCACCATCTTCCATTGTCTCGCCTCACTCGTTCAGACTAACTCACGTGTGCGCCGTTGACGTTGTGCTTATTAATACGTTTTGCTTGTGATTTTTTTACTCGCATATTTTAACCTTTGCAATGCCTCCCAAGCATCCTTCATCTTCTAAGGCTTCTTGTAGTGAGCCTAAGCAGCAAAGGAAAATGTTAACCATAACAGATAAGGTAAGTTTACCTATCACGTACATATAAATTTACTTTGCATGCTGTTATTTATAAAGTAAAGTGTGGTTTTTTAACAGTGCACGGAGGGTTTATGCAGTAAACGTAAAAGTAATTGTAAAATACCTATGTACATGAGTATGTCATATAAATTTACGGTTGCATGCTGTTATTTATGAAGTAAAGGGTGGTTTGTTAACAGTACAGGGAGGGTTTATACAGTTTATACGGTGTAAGCGTAAAAATAAATGAAAATATGTACATATAGGCTAATCCTACTCCGCGATTTTCCTGTTTTGCGCCGGGTCCCGGAACCGAACCCTCGCAATAATGGAAGGAACACTATATATATATATATATATATATATATATATATATATATATATATATATATATATATATATATATATATATATATATATATATATATATATATATATATATATATATATATATATATTTTTTTTTTTTTATTTTAGTGGTGACCCCAAGCCACGAATTTAATCCGTTCCCAAAACCTGTTTGTGGGTTGGATTTATGTTTCCCTTCGAAAATCATGTAAATTCAATTAATCCGTTCCTAGTCACAAAAAAATATTCATTTTAAAATTTTTCTAGTCGATAAACTCATGAAATATAATACAGGTTATATGCATTTTATATGAAAAAGAAACTTACATTAATAATAGAAAGGAATTCTACTTAAAAGTTCTGTAATTACCTTTTTGGATGATTCTCACTAGCATACGTGGATGGTGGTGGAGGAAGAGGGGGACTAATTTTTTGAAGGAGAGTCCCCTTCCATAAAAACGTTTGGGAACTTTTGATACAGGCTCTATTTCTGGTGTTTTCTCTCTCTTTTCTCTTTTGGTAGCTGCTTCCCTGCCTACTGGCACAAGGAAACGATCCAGAGAAATTTCTCTCTCTTATATGGTAAATTTTTCTAAAAATATTCATTGTATTGTCATTTACCACGTTCACTACTCTATTGCCCGCAGTTTTATCTGGGTGATGATCTGCAATGAAAACCTGTGCATCTTTCCACTTACAAAAAATTTCTTTAAATTCTTCACTGGACACCTTTACCCTCTCATCCACCTGTTCACGTTGCAATTCAATTAATTCATCTGTAGTAATTCTTCTTTGTAGTCCTCCACATCCTCCTCATTGACCTCCAAGCCCAAACTTTTACCTGTGGCCACAATTTTACTCACAATTTGAATAGCTAACTCCTATTTGAAGCCTTCAAAGTCTCTATCAGTCTTACAACCTGGCCAAAGTTTCCTCCAGGCGGAGTTCAACATGCGATATGAGACCTCCTTCCATGCTTTCTCAGTGAGGCCAATGCAGTGGAGGATATTAAAGTGGTCTCTCCAGAAATCAAAAAGGGTTAAATCCGTGTCATTGGTGACCTGGAGACACCTGGCAAAAAGACCCTTTGTATACAACTTCCTAAAATTGGAAATTACCTACTGGTCCATGGGCTGGAGGGTAGGAGTGGTGTTGGGAGGCAGAAATTCGACTTTTGTGAAGTCGTACTATATAGCAAGATCTTCCACACCTGGAGGATGGGCAGTAGTATTATCCATTATGAGGAGACACTTAAGGCATAAATAATTTTTTTCCAAGATATTTCTTCACTGCTGGCGCAACACTTCAGTCATCCACTCCAGGAATAAAATCCACGTGACCCAAGCCTTTGGATTTGACCTCCACATTACCAGAAGGCTAGCCTTCAATATGTTATTGCACTTAAAAAAACGTGAATTTTCTGAGTGGTAAACTAAAAGAGGCTTGATCTTACAGTCCCCACTAGCTTTAGCGCACAATAAAAGTGTAAGCCTTTCTTTCGTTGGTTTGCGGCCAGGCAGTGACTCCTTCTCTTGGGTTATATAGGTTCTTTAGGGCATTTTCTTCCCAGAGTCCCATTTCATCACAGTTAAAAACTTGTTGCGGGATATCACCCTCACTCTCAATGAAATTAGCGAATTCCTTCATGTAAGAATCCACTGCCTTTTGGTTGGAACTAGCCGCTTCTCTATGTCGAATGACGCTATGAATCACAGTTCTTTGACGAAAGTATTCAAACCAGCTTCTGCTGGCTTTAAATTCAACTTTTGCGCCACTAGAACTCAGAGAGTTTCCTACTAAATCTTGGTGGATTTTCAAAGCCTTAGCACATATTATGGCCTCGCTAATACTATCTCCGACCAGCTGTTTTTCATTTATCCACACCAACAATAACTTTTCTTCCTCTTGTATTAACAGTGACCTTTTCTCCGTTAATATATTTACTCTCTTAACCACATCAGCTGCCTTATAGATCTCTTTACATGAACACCATTTTCATGCGTAGAAATTGTTTCTCTCTTCATTTCCACTGTTATGCGTCTAGGGTGTTTGACCCCACTGTCACTAACGCTTTTAACATTCTTAGGAGCCATAATAAGGGCTATCTAAAAGGAAAACCAATGGAAAATAAAGCAAGAACTACGAACTACACAGTGCGGGCACCAATGCAGAATCGTGGTCGCCTGGCCGACACATGTGTTCGTGGGTTGGTTTATGTTTGTGATTAGGGGTTAAATATTGTTCAAAATATTGTTCTTGGGTTAGGGTCACTTCTATATATATATATATATATATATATATATATATATATATATATATATATATATATATATATATATATATATATATATATATATATATATATATATATATATATATATATAGTGTTCTCTCTCTCTCTCTCTCTCTCTCTCTCTCTCTCTCTCTCTCTCTCTCTCTCTCTCTCTCTCTCTCTATATCTCTATATATATATATATATATATATATATATATATATATATATACACACAGTCATCCCTTACCATTTCGCAGTTCACCTATCGCGAATTCAGTGCATCGCAAATTTTTTTGGCCAAAATAAAAAAATTTTATGAGTATGACACCAGGACAGGCCAAACAATTATAAAATAATACAGCCTTTATCAGGCTGTAAAGAGAAACAGAGATGGAGAGTGTAATGACCTGTCAGATGTGAAGGGATTATAAAAGATGTGTAATGAATATCCAGTTCTCTGCTGCGTTTTAATATACCTCTTCATGATGTCTATTCCAAAATTTCTCCTTAGATATTATTATTATTATCCATTCCCGCAGTCATGATCTCGGCAACTTTTAGAGCTACCTGATCAATGTTGCTGGACCGAAAGCAGTAGTCATCCCATGGGAAGTCAGAGAAAATTACTGATTCAGCCTATAGATCAAGGCGTTATTTGTGCGTTAAAGGTCCTTCACACACGAAATACCCTGGCGAACCTAGTTGAATCCATGGATGAGGACAAAGAATTCTCACTGAAGACTTACTGGTGTAACTACACGATTGCTACTTGCCTTCAAAATATTCAGAATGCAATCAAAGAGATGAAGCCAGCCACAATCAATGCCAGCTGGAAGAATTTGTGGCCTGAAGTCGTTTACGACTACAAGGGATTCGCTCCTGACGAAGTCCATAACTCGGCAGAACTGTGAAGTTGGCTGCATTTCTAGGAGAAGGCTTTAAAGATATGACTCACGAAGACGTGAATGAACTGATCGACTGCCACTCGCAGCCTTTGACTGATGAAGACTTGGAGGAAATGACAAAATCAGTGAGCGAAGAAGATGAAGAAGAACAACCAGAGGAAATGCACGAAAAAATCGAAGAACCTTGCCTTATACTCGAATGTCTGGTGCCATGTATGAACATGTGAAAGCAGTCCAACAGCTCTCGCAAGAACAAGATGGTAATATGGTTCGTTCGGTGACCTGAAATCTTCTGGACGATGACATGATTCCTCACAAGACCATCTTCCAACAAAAGAAGAAAAAGCGACAGCAACTCCCCATTACCATGTTCTTCTCTCGCAAAAAGCAGCCATAAAGCTGTCATTGGCTGCGGAATAATTTCCTATGGAGTCTATACACGTCACCATCACCTCATTCACGGTAAGTTTACCTATCACGTTCATATAAATTTATGCTTGCATTATGTTATTAATAGAGTAAAGGGTGGTTTTTTAACAGTGCAGGGAAGGTTTATACAGTAAAGGAAAAAATAACTGTAAAATATCTATGTATATGAGTATGTACACGTCATCATCACCTCATTCACGGTAAGTTTACCTATCACTTTCGTATAAATTTACGCTTGCATGCTTGTATTAATAAATAATAAAGTAAAGGGTGGTTTTTTAACAGTGCAGGGAGGGTTTATACAGTAAAGGTAAAAATAAATGTAAAATGTTCCAGTTTTACGTCACGGACTCCCTTATCAACCAAGGGCTAGGACGGTTGCCTTCTTGCGAAGGACTTGTTTTGGCAGATGTAATCCTTACGCTGAGTGCATGCCTTTGCTAACCTCAGACCGTGACGGGGCGCGAACCCTCGACCTGACGCCTCAGAGTCGGAGACGCTACCGACTGAGCCACGGCGACTACAAAAATAAATGTAAAATACCTATGTATATATTGGGATCCTACTTTGCGGATTTTCACCTATCGCTGCCAGTCCCGGAACCGAACCCCCGCGATAAACGAGGGATCACTGTATATATATATATATATATATATATATATATATATATATATATATATATATATATATATATATATATATACAGTGCTCCCTCATTTATTGTGGGGGTTCGGTTTCGGAACCTACTGCGATAGGTGAAAAACCGTCAAGTAGGAGCACCATATTTATTGTAGGTATTTTACATTTATATTTACCTTTACTGTATAAACCCTCCCTGCACTGTTAACAAACCATCCTTTACTTTATTAATAACAGCACGCAAACGTAAATTTATATGAACGTGATATTATGAAGATTGAAAAAAGCATTAAGAACAAACAGCAAACAAACTTTTGATATAATATCATCATGGAAATAGCATGTAGAGAATATATATATTTTATTTGAGTTTCCCATGTACAGTACGATATACGTTTTCTTTGAACGAATTGTATACGTTTTCTTTTTCCCTCAGATGACACTATTTACGTTAAGATTTCGTGCAGCATGGTCAATAGATAGAATAATGTTTAGAACCAAGGAATATTAATAATATTATAATCTTGAAAATTAGATAAACCCCAAATAAGGTGAGTAAATAAATATTTTATGAGTAAGATATTATGCCTGAATATGCATCAGTTGATATGGAGGCAAATAAACATTTATTTCCATTTTTGTACAATGGTTATTCTTCTAAGATTAAAAGTGACTTATAAGTAGACATTATTATTATTATTACTATTTTATAGAAAATTAGAGAAGTACACTAAAAAAAAGTTCGTTTCATTTTTGTATAAAGAGATAATAGAGTACTAACTAAGCAAAGGATACTATATAATAAACTAAGACAGCTAGATAGATAGAAAGACAAATATACAGAGATGAACAAAGGAAGATATGAAAAAAATAAAAGAAGCGAGTTAATGTAAAAGGAAGCCACATAGCTAAGATTGGAAAAGAGGAGTCAACAAAGCGAGAGAGAGAGAGAGAGAGAAATCTATTAATAAACTTCCCTCTGTTTTAAATTCACTCTCTCTCTTCATTTCCTGATGGAACTTTAAAAAGATGCATCCATTTGCCATCAAAGTAGAGAAGAAAGAAACAGGGGAAGAAGAAGAAATCAAATGAGAAAGAGGAAATGAAAGATGATGACAATAAATGGGGAAAGACGTTGACAAAGAGAGAGAGAGAGAAATATCTTTAATTAACTCTTGTTCATTCAACAAAAACTGCATTATTTATTGTAAAAATAATGGTTTAATGGCAAATTCGTAATAAAAATAATAATAACAATAATAACCATAATAATCTCCACAATCATCGTCAAAGGAAAATTATTGTTGCCAATAACAATAATAATAATAATAAGATCTAAGGAGAATTTCTGGAATAGAGATCATGAAAGTAATGCAACGGTATATTAAAACCCAGCAGAGATTTGGATATTCATTACACATCTTTTATAATCCCTTCACATCTGACAGGTCATTACACTCTCCATCTCTGTTTCTCTTTATGTATTCTTCGTGCCCAGGTCTGATAAAGGCTGTTTTATTTTATTATTTGGCCCGTCCTGGTGTCACAATCATTTAATTATATATATATATATATATATATATATATATATATATATATATATATATATATATATATATATATATATATATATATATATATATTTTATTTATATTTTCAGAATTAAGGAAGTGGAAGCAAGACTGCAATCTGCGGAGCAGAGGTTTGCCACAATAAAAACGAGATCTTCTGTTAATACTGATAATGTTGATATATGGTAGAATAAATTATGCTGTATTTTAAAATGTATATTTATTAAGATACTTGGTATGAAATTTGCTATTTATTGCAATTACCCCAAGATTTTTAAGTTCTCCATTCTTAAGCAACATTTCTTGTGAGTTGCTGGAAAAAATGACTTGGCATATTAATCATAAACCAAATAGTAAATAAGATCTTTATTGTAATATGCAGAAAAGTTAACATCTTTAAATAAATTTACTCTTGTGTGTGATTACATGGACAAGTGACATGCATATAAATGTCATGTGGAGGGATCTCATTCATTGTTAAAATCAAAAGCAACCTTCTAATACCATTCGAACTTCTAGTCATTTCTTGAATGAAAGGTTTAAGCTATACTCGTCTAATCCTCAAAGACTGAACCTTTTCCCTGAAGTTGAAACAATTTTGAAGTTGCTATATACATATGAAAAGCAAATTTTGATTAAGATGCAACAGAGTATATGGCTAAATTGAATGGCTTGCTGCTATTTGATATTAAATATGCATTAAAGTTTAAAATTTGAATCACTCTACAGCCAGAATGGGTTTGTAGAAACTAAAATATACCGACACTTGCTGTGTACTCTAGTGACTAGATAAATACGCTGCTACACTAATTTCATGAGCCACTGTTATTCTTCATGTGAACATTCAATTGAATTTCACAGATATTAAGTAAAAGCATTACCCAGTAAGCAAGATATTAATATATAGTTTGAACATGGGTTGTTTAATTCTGTATGCTTAAGGACTTTAAAGATATTTCCTTTTCATTTACTGATAGAGCAGATTAATACCTTCATAAGGGTGCTTATGACTGAAACCTAAGAAGTACCTTACATACTACTTTTGGTAAATAATTCCAGTTATCACAAGCATCAAAGTACAGTAATGAAAATGTCAAGGTATGCATCATATGCTGTAAATATGATCATAAAATATTAGTTTTATTACTCTACACAATGAATTAAAATTACTACTACTTTGGTGAGTAATACAGGTATGGCAAGATTCAAAGTATTGGAAATTTCCAGTTTCACTATGTAGAGTATTGTACTGTAAATACAGTATAAACATTTGGTATTGGCATTACTGCACTATTAGTATTAACAGTCATTTACAGTGACATACTAATTTAGTGAGTAATTCAGTTATTACAATATCTAAAGTAATGATATATATCAGACTCAGTACTGTAGTGTTAATATAATCATAGGGTTTGTGTGTTATTAATATTCACATGAATTAAATGGAACATTACACATAATCTTTGATTTCAAAACAACGTACACAGAATATTGATTTTACAATTTCATCAATAACATCTCTATATACATCACAACGTAACATTACATTATTTGTTTAGCACTTAAAATCAATTATTACAAATTGATACAAAACAGTATATTTCAAACATATTAATTAGAAACTAATTCTATATCATTAGGAGAAAACTTGTTTATTAGAGCTACCAAAACTTCATACATCTGCACATTAGAAATTTATTTTTTATATTATGGAGATTCCTTTATCAGACTTTCAAATAGAAAAAAAATTAATCCCATGATGATGAAACAAACACCATTTCCGGTGACACTACAAATAAAAAAAGGCGCTAATGTTTTTAAGTCATAGAATGGCTAATATATGATAAATCAAAATAAAAACAGTAAAATTTAAGCAGTTACATAAAATCACAAGTGTTATAAAGCTCTATTATTCATTTATAAAGCTTTACAGAAGTGTAAAGTTCAATTTCCATTAACACAAAGTCTCACAATGAGCAAACTATAATCCATAATAAACCAAAGGAAAACTGAAAGTAACACAATGATAAGCAATATTAACAGGAAAATTTAGAATAGCAAAATAGGCCATAGTAAATTATAAGGACTTTGGAAGTATCAGAATATGAAGAAAAAAAAAATTGGAAGTACATTATCAACTCGGGGGGGGGGTGTGTGTGTGTGTGTGGTGTGTGTGTGTGTGTGTGTGAGTATATATATAGTAGTAGAAATAACACAGAAAAATAATTCAGTTCAGGAGGGAGAAAACATGAATAATATTATATTACAACACCATATCACAATCAGAAAATGCACAACTCAGAAACACATGTCAACTTGCCCAAATGTTCATTAACAGAAGAGATTCAGTATTTTGAGAGGGCGACATATAGAGTACATAAGAGAAAAAATAACAATTGTCTCGAAAATAATAAGCATGTCTAATTAGCATACTAAATTAGTAAAAGTATGCTGTTACAATATATAATTGAACGAGATAATATAAAAGCATATTTAATCATTTTCTTAATTCTATGATAGTACTACATGCAGGTGCACTTTGATGCAAAATCTTTAAAATGATTAGTATATAATGATAATTATACGTTGAAACAAATTTTTATTAAAATAAAATTAAATTATATATATATATATATATATATATATATATATATATATATATATATATATATATATATATATATATATATATATATATATATATATATCCCTCAATTTAACGGATTTCAGATTTACCAGACAAAATTTGGAGAAGCAGATTTAGTATTTTTCAGTTGTAGCACCACTGGACAAGAGCCACTGCTTCAA